>JAODAL010019252.1:0-72596 GCA_025379985.1 Phyllomedusa bahiana
GAATTTGAAAGGGGCCCGGAACAGGGAGATGGGGGTAATTTGGAAGGGGGGGTATAGAGGGGGGGCAAAAAGGGAAGCGGAGAAGGGGTGTTAGATGGGGGTGATGGGTAAAAGGGAGAGGGGAAGATGGGGTTTAGACTGGGGTTTTGGGTAAAAGGGGAGGTGGAGGCAGATTGTTTAAGAGGGGGTGGGGGGGAAAAAGGGAGAGGGGGAGGAGAGAGTTGTTTAAGAGGGGGTGGTGGGGTAAAAAGAAGAGGTAAAGGAGAGGGATTTTTAGAGTGGGAGTGGTGGGATAAAAGGGAGAGGTGGGGAGAGAGGATTTAGAGTATGGGGGGACACTGTCCAGTTTCCAGGAATCCTGGGAAGCACCCTACTTTTCAGTAACACCCAGCTTGCCTGTTGGGGGGGGTTTCCCCCAACTTTCCGAGAACAGCATCCGGGAAAGCGGGGTGATTCCCGCATCCCCGGGGTTTCTGTCGGTTTTTCTGTTTCTTTTTCTTTTTTTTTTAGGTTTTTTCGTTTTGGATTATGATGGATTTGGTGGACTATGTCGGACCAGCATAGATCTTTTTCTTTAATAAAATGGTTAATGAGGGTTGGTGTGGGGGAGTGTTTATTTAAATAAAGTGTTTTTTTCTGTTGATTTTGTGTTTATTTTTTTCCAGTGTTAGTAATAGAGGTGTGATAGATGCCTCTCCATTACTATCGCTCTCGCTTGGTGCCAGCCAGCAGTGGTTTTTATCATCCAGGGCTGACACTAACCCCAATCCAGGGACTGGGAAAGCGGGGAAACCGCAGGGCCGGACTGGGAAAAAAAAACACCCGGCACAAAGCCCTCACCACCCCACATACAAACTGCTTAAAAAATTTCCCCTTGTTCTCGCACCCGCCACTTTCTAAAATAAACTACACTTAAACTGCTTTCAAAGGGGCATTTGTAGTGCATTTTTTGAGTGTTTTTGGCAAAAAGGGCAGAGCATTTTAATGCGCATTTTAAAACCCAAAAAAGGCTCAAAAATGCATCAAAACTGCTCCTTGTGAAGCCCCCTAAACACAAGCAAAAAGAAAATTGGGGCACTTGCTTTAAAAATCGGAAAAGCCCCCATTGACACTACATAAACCAACATAACCACAACCCCACCAATCAGATCAACCCTATCAGGTCACCATCACATGAATACAGCACTGATTCAACACAGAAGTAAAATTACCTCTGACAGCAGGGACTCACAGGAGACGTAATCTCTGATGGCAGCAGGCCCGCCATACAAGGGGGAAACAACCCATACAGCTTACCGGGCCCAGAGCGATAAGGGGGCCCGCTTAAAGCAGGCCCGCTTTTTTCCGTTTTTTTTTTTTTTTTACACACTGTAGAGCACGGCGCAGCCGAGCGCCGCGCTCTACACGGTGAGAGGTCCGGGGGGGAGGATGGAGGGGAGGAAGGCGGGGTGAGGGTAGCGCTGCTTTGCGCTACAGCCACTCCGCCTCCGTTTTCCCAGCTACAGCCAGCGGGCGGTGCGGGGGGAGGGGGGCCCGCGCTCCCGTCCAGCTGCGCTACGATCTACTTACATGTGCCCGGGCGCGATGTTTGCCGGAGCCGACCCGCCCCCCTCTCTGCCCCGTGGGCGGCGTGATGCAGAATAAATTGAATCCGCGAGGCCCCGCCCCGAGGGGCTGAGCTTAAACGATTCAAACTATTCCGCATCCCGCCGCAGGGCAAAGAGCAGCGGAGGCGACAGAGAGGGGAGGAGGTCCCGACTTGGGCTACAGCGCGCACAGCGCACATGAAGTAGATGATTTGTCACAGTGCGCAGCTGAGCCGGCCGGGACCTCCTCCTAAAGGGTGCCCGGCCCCGCCCCCATCCCGGCCCAGCCTACGGGGCCCCCCCTAATACTGTGGGGGGTGGAGGGGCTATGCCAACAGGGGGCCCTTAATACTGTGGGGGAGGGGGGGGTCTATGCCTACAGGGGGGCCCAAATACGGGGGGGGGGGCTATGCCTACAGGGGGCCTTAATACTGTGGGGAAGGATGTGTCTATGCCTACAGGGGGGCCCTAATACGTGGGGGGGGTCTAATGCCTACAGGGGGCCCTAATACTGGTGGGGGGGTCTATGCCTACAGGGGGCCCTAATACTGTGGGGGCTATGCCTACAGGGGACCCTAATACTGTGGGGGGGTTCTAATGCCTACAGGGGGGCCCTAATACTGTGGGGGGTCTATGCCTACAGGGGGCCGAAAAAACTGGGGGGGGGCTATGCCTACAGGTGGGCCCTAATACTGGGGGGGGGGGGCAATGCCTACAGGGGGGCCCAATATACAGTGGGGAGGCTATGCCTACAGGGGGGCCCAAAATACTTTTGGGGGGAGCTATGCCTTTACAGGGGGCCCTAATACTGTGGGGGGGGCTATGCCTACAGGGGGCCCTAATACTGGGGGGACTATGCCTAAAGGGGGCCCTAATACTGGGGGGGGCTATGCCTACAGGGGGCCCAAAACTGGGGGGCTATCCCTACAGGGGGGCCCTAATACTGGGCGGGGGGGCTATGCCTACAGGGGGCCCTAATACTGGGGGGGTACTATGCCTACAGGGGGCCTTAATACTGGGGGAACTATGCCTACAGGGGGCCCTGAGGGGGGGAACTATGCCTACAGGGGGCCCTAATACTGGGGGGGGGGGCTATGCCTACAGGGGGCCCTAATACTGGGGGGGGAACTATGCCTACAGGGGGCCTTAATACTGGCGGGGGGGAAACTATGCCTACAGGGGGCCTTAATACTGGGTGGGGGGAAATATGCCAAAAGGGGGCCTTAATACTGGGGGGGTAACTTTGCCTACATGGGGCCCCAAAGACTGGGGGGGGACTATTCTGCCTACAGGGTCTCTAATCTACAGACGGGGGACAAATTCTGCCTACGGGGGGCCCTAATCAACAGACGGGGGACTAATTCGCCTACAGGGGGTGCCCTAATCTACAAAGCGGGGGGACAAATCTCCCTACAGGGGTCTCAAAATTTACAGGTGGGGGGACTATTCTGCCTACAGGGGGGCCCAATCAACAGGGGGGGACTATTCTGCCTACAGGGGGCTCTAATTTACAGGGGTGGGGACAAATCTCCTACAGGGGCCCTAATCTACAGGGGGGGGCATTCTGCCTACAAGGGGCCCAATCACACGGGGGACATTCTGCCTACGGGGCCAATCTACAAAGTGTGGGGGGGGGGACTATTCTGCCTACAAGAGGCCCAAAATCTAAAATGGGGGGACTATTCTGCCTTCAAGGGGCCCAAATTTCTACAAGGGGGGGACTATTCTGCCTACAAGGGACCCTAACTACAGAGGACCCTTTTCCCTACCTACAGGGGTGCCTAAACTACCCCCGGGGCCCGAAGCTACCTACGTCTCCCCAAGCTACCTACCTGCCCGGTGGAATGCTTAGCTACGACTGGGCCCCGTTGTACCTACATAACCGACTGGGGGAGCCCCATAATTACCAGGGGTAATTCTTACCAATTCGTGCCATTAATAAAAGGGGAGTTTGTACATGGGGGGAGGGCACTCATTGGAAAATGTAAAAAAAAAAGTGAGGAGTCTCAGTTGTTTGTGTTGTAAATTCTACAGGGACGAGTGGTGGACGGGGAAGTCATCATGGATCTGCACCGAATAGAGAAGAAAAGAGAAAGTGAACGACTCCTCAGACAAGACCCCACCTGTAGGGCGCTAATGTAAGTAAACTATTGAGAGCACATGTGTACACTGGTATCTACTGGTTTTGGTTGATGGTTTTTAATCACTAGCAGTATGGTGGTATTATTCAGTATTGTTATCAGAATATGTGGTGATGATGTGCCGATATTATTAGATGCTTGTAATGTGTTTTGTGATATTGGTCCTTGGTATACTGATTTAGTCAATAACATTATGGGTGACTAGTCAGTAAAATGGTGTGATAGGTGGCGGTATTATTTAGAAATTTATATATTGTCGCTTGGGAATATTGGGCTGGGTATACTGCTTTGCCAGTAAACATTATAATTGGGGACATGTGGAGGTAAATTTAGCTGGACCTTTTATAATCCAGCAAAGAACTAAAATCCAAAAACAATTTGGGACAATTGCAATTTTTTTTTCTTGTGACCCCCCCAAATTTTTTTCCTTGTGAACCCCAAATATTTTTTTTTCATTTTTTCTGGTGTTGGGGATGGTTTGTGGGATGGGTGGGGCTCTGTCGGGACGGGCCCGGGGGGGGAGGAGCAGGGGTTGGGTGGGCCGGGGGGGGGGCCGGGGGGGGCCACACGCACCAGCTGTATGGGGCCCCAAAATTTCTGATGGCGGCCCTGGATGGGAGTTATTCTCTTCATCTTTTCTTTTCCCTCTGGCCCAAACCTCCATGACGTTCCCTGAAGACGTCTTTTCCCCTTTCCCTTTCTTTCTCTGTACGGTACAGAATGAAATGTCATCTTCTAGTGGTCCACTACTCGTCCCTGTAGAATTTACCACAAATACATCTTAGACTCCTCTCTTTTCCAGCACTTTCCTATCAATTCCCCCAAACAGCGTATGTTAGACCCTAAAAATTAGAAATTAAAAAATGTCAGATAAGTGGCATGTAAATAGGTAGACCCCCATTAGGTAGATAGACAGGGCCTACCCCTGTAATTAGCACCCAGTAACTAGCCAGGTAGCTGGGGCTGCCCCCAGTAACTAGCCAGGAAGTTGGGGCTGCCCCCCAGTAACTACCAGTACTTGGGATGCCCACAGTAACGAGCCAGGTAGCTGGGGATGCCCACAGTAACTAGCCAGGTAGCTGGGGATGCCCACAGTAATCAGCCAGGTAAGGCCAGTAATTAGCCAGGTAGGGCCAGTAATTAGCCAGGTAGGGCCAGCATGTAGGCAGGCAGGGCCAGGATGTAGGCAGGCAGGGCCAGGATACAGCCAGGCAGGGCCAGTATATAGGTAGGCAGGGCCAGTATATAGGCAGGCAGGAAACCCGTATATAGGCAGGCAGGGCTAGTATAATAGACAGGACAATTATATGTAAACCATGGCATATAAAAGGTAGACAGGACTGGTATATAGGCAGACAGGGCAGTATATAGGCAGACAGGGCAGCATATAGGCAGACCAGGCGGGTATATGGGTAGACGGGGCAGCATATAGGCAGACAGTGGAGCATATAGGTAGACAGGGCAGTATATAGACAGACAGGGCTGGTATATAGGTAGACAGGGCAGCATATAGGCAGACGGCAGCATATAGGGAGACAGGGCAGATATAGGTAACAGGGCTGGTATATAGGTAGACAGGGCAGAAATATAGCAGACAGGGCTGGTAAAAGGTAGACAGGCAGGTATATAAGGCAGACAGGGCAGCATATAGGCAGACAGGGCAGTATATAGGTAGACAGGGCTACTATATAGGCAGACAGAGCTAGTAGTTTTAAAAATAAATAAATAAAAACAATACTTACCTTATGCCTCTGCTTCCTCTTCTATCCTCTCCCGGAGCGGCCCGCCGCAGCATTGGGGGACGCGGAGCGGGCGCGCGATGACGTCACACACATCGCGCACCCTGCCCCGCGGCCTCCTGGACTGAACAAAAACAGGAATCAGAAGATCCCGGCTGTTCAGCCTTGGCCGCTGCTGCACCGCGGTGCAGGGGCGGCCCGTGATAGCTGCATGGCGGTCTGTGACCCGGCCAAACAGTCGTGTGGCAGGGGGGCCTGACGGGCCCCTGCAACAGGGGTCTGGTCGCTGATGCACATTGCGGCCCCTGTAGTGTGCCACAGACCGGCGCCGGGACTCGGGGCCCGCCGGGGGGAAACACTGGTCCCCTCGGCGGGCGATGCGAGCCGGCCCTGCGGCCCGCCGGGCAGATGTCCGGTTTGCCCTATGGGCAGTCCGGGCCTAGTAACAGTCAGAAGTGGACCCTCAAATGTAATGGTACGCTTCTGGGGTTGATGTAGGCTAGTATTTTTAGAATGGGAAGGCTTTGATATCCTTTAACCTCCCCACTCTGATAATATCAGGTTGCACCTGTTGGTTTTACTTTGGCTGGTTATGAAAAAGGTGGGGACCCCACATCATTTTTTTCCCAATAATTAGTTTGTTTCTAGATTTTTCAATAAACAAATGGTTAAAAAAGATGACAGGGAATCCCCCCTATTTTCCATATCAAGTAAAGTTAAAACCGGTAGTTACAGCCTGATACTATCCCACCCTAAAAATACCAGCCCACAACCACTCTGAAGCAGACCATCACATTAGAGGGTCCGTTCTGATGGTAATCCGCTCTTCCCAGTACCCAAGGTGCATTGGGTACTGGGGTCAGACAGACTTCTCTCGATTACTATCAATGGGGCTTGGTGTCAGTCCGTGGTGTTTTGTGTCACTCAAAGCTAACACTAACCCTGTGTAACTAACCCCGTGACATGGGGTTAGTGTTAGCCTTGGGTGACAAAAAACACAGCTGTCAGACACCTCTATTACTAACACTGGAATACTAACACTGGCCTGTATCTCCTCTCTTATCCCTCCTCCCTCTCTTATCCCTCCTGTGTTATATGAACTAGTGTCATCACAAAATAACCCCCCACCAAACATAGAATAGAAATGGTTGTATCAGCTCACCTGTGTCTCAGATACTTGCAGTGGAGTCACGGTTCATAGGATTGCCGACATGGAGTGAGCTGAAGCATGGAGCTCCCGAACGACGGCACGAACCCGGCAATAATACCCCCGTCATAATCACCTGCTCCCTGCAGGATTACATCCAGGAGCTTGCCGCATCTTCCGCAGCAGACGTCAGTTCGGACGGACGGGATACCTGCAGTCAGTCCCGCCCGACATCTCGCAGCTGCTCCCGCCTCGTGGCGCTGGGCGCGAAACACCGCCGGCCTTCCCTGCCAGCCACGCAGCTTTACAGAGAACCGCAAGTAGCGTGGACACAGACGCGGCTCCCCAGCGCTACACCCTAGCGGGTGGAGGTCACCGGCTGTCCGGACAGCCGTTACTTACCGAGGCCGCCCCGCATTCCACACCAAGGGACCCCACAGAAGACAGTGGGAGAACATAACCCACGTTACCCGGCCGCCCCCAACCTGAGGCGCCTGGCACAAACCCGCCACGGCAAACCAGGGACGGCACAGACAAGGGCACACAGACTCTATCAAGAAGCCTGAGGCAGTAAACAGCTAACATCAGGTACCAAACCTATATTACTTTTAACTGCTCTCTGCCTAACATCCTGATACAGCGGCAGCCATTTTGAGCCGCGCGACCCTGTAAACCAGGACAGATAAAAAAAAATTCCTCTCACCCCCAGCCTGCCACCAAGACCTCATTTAACAGGGGGTTTCTACTTACAGAACTAACAACGGCCTAACCCACTGCACGGGCAGCAAGTGTGAGGACATCTAACCACCGCATCAGGCATCCCCTGATAAGATACAGTCCCCACCATCATACTTTATTACAGCAGGATTCCGCGCCAATCTGCTGCTACATAGAGACGGACATTTCTTGCAGCCCTAGCGCCCCCAGCCCCAGTGCATGAATTGGTCTGGTACATGGAAAAATACATCAGTAAGATGGGCCGCTCGAAGAGTAACAGACAACCTCCTAAAAACGATAAACAACAAGTACCAGCTCTCCCTGAAGCCGCAATGCAAGATGATCTGCCAGCCACCGCAGACGATACCTTTTCCCCGGCTACCACAGATTGGAGCGCTCCTGTGATGCCGTCCACGGCTGCATCCCATCCACACTCACCTCTTCCAGACGCCCATGCTAGTCAAGATGCCGCTCAAGCTCAAACTGACCCCTTAAATCCTAATTTTAAATCTATCGTAGCTGAAGTCGCCAAACAAATCTCAACTGATCTACAAACATTGCTAATGGCGTCTGTGGCAAGATTGGTGGCGCAAGTTAAAGCGGATGTGAAGGTCCAGACTGAGAGACTGGATGATCACGATCTTTCAATTCAGGAACTCCAAGATGAGATGGATACGACCCGATCACAACTCTCAGATGTGCTCCTAGAAAACAAACGACTGAACGACAAGCTAGAAGATCTGGAGAACAGATCTAGACGAAATAACCTAAGAATCCTAGGCATATCTGAATTGATTCCACCTAAACACCTAACCATGCTGTGCGAGAGAGAACTTCCAAAAGCCTTGGGCCTCCCACATCTGTGCAAGGTGGAACGAGCCCACCGACTAGGTCCTGACCTCAGGAGTGGTGCCAGGGCACGCCAAGATGAAGGAATTCCCCCTGCTCTACGAGATAGACCTCGTCAAATTATTGTAAAGTACCTTGACTTCACAGACAAAAGCGAGATTTTAAGAGCTTTCAAGAGATTAAAGTCTGACCTCATCTTTAAGGGGAAGAAAATTCTCATATTCGAAGATTTTTCAGCGGAGGTCGTAAAGAAGAGGAGGGCCTTTTCCCCACTCTGTTCCATACTGTTTAGGAAACAGATAAAATTTGCCCTGTTGTATCCCGCAGTCCTAAAGATATTCCATAGAAATGGAAACACGTCGACTTTTCATTCACCTGATGAAGCTAGGAAGTACCTGGACGATCGTGCCCATGTAAACTCCAGGCCACCCTCGCCTTCGACGTCGGATCGCTCCCCTTCCCCTCCCAGATTTGACTCCGCCCCCAGAGACGACCTACAAGCAAGGGAAGACAATGTTCGTCCGGCCCACCCCTCCCAATCCACAAGTCCAAAAGATCAGCGAAGAAGGCAGACCTCTCGGATGGTTCCCCGACTATCACTTCCCCTCTCCTCACAGGCCAAGGACTCTCTATGAATCTGGGGAACCTCACTCTTCCTAATGCTGTTAACAGATAACATCTTCCATACTCTGGGACATATATGGCGGTTGATTTGAAAATTCCGCGGTATCCTTTCTATATAAGAATTTATGTTTGCTTTCTTTTCAGGTGTGTTCCCCCTTGGATCACCCTCGCCGCTATACATTGTGGCGGCCGGGAGGGTCTAATGGGGTCAACACTCGAATATACATGCAACCTGTCACGGACATAACCCCGGTGATGCTCTTCATTCCCAGACACCTTACCGTTGTCTATGGTAATTAGCACAGCTCCGATACGTACCACTCTACTGCAGGTTATGTAGACAGCTCACCGTCTATGTTCGGGGAAACTCCAATATTTGATTACGTTACAGTAAATATTTTAAGCTCCTCCATAGAGGAAAAAAGCAAAGTTTAATTGCACGTTATCTGGAGAGATGGCGTTATAGCCCTCCCTCTCCAGTGTGCTATTCGTCCAAGTGACTATTGTTTGGTTACAATCCAGTTTGCACGTTTCTCACCACCATTAGAGTATAATTGCAGGGTCAGTAAGGCCTTTAGATGAAGATCGTTACATGGAATGTAAAGGGTCTGCGCTCCCCGAGTAAGCGCAAGATGGTCATAAGGCACTTAAAGCGCCTCAAAACTGATATAGCCTTCCTGCAAGAAACTCACCTGTCAAACGCTGATTTTGTTAGGATGCAAGGACTATGGGTGGGAAAGGTATATGGCTCTCCAGCAGTAGGCCACAAAGCCGGTGTCCTCACGTTGGTCAGTAAACATCTCAACGGGACAATCGTCCACCATGAACATGACGCAGAAGGGAGATGGGTCAATGTTAAAATTGAAATTGCTGGGGAACTGTTCCTCTTCATAATGTATATGGACCGAATGGGGGAAGTGAGGAGTTCTTTAAGCGGTTGATGCCCAACATTCTAAAAGATGATAGCGAATTTAAAATAATTAGTGGGGATTTTAATTCTGTGGTCTCAAACTTGGAGGACAGGAGTAGAGGGGCCACCTCACCACATAGCCACATGACAGCCAATTCGCCTTTAGCTGAGTTTATCTGTACCCTAAATATTTGCGATCCTTGGAGGATGCTTAACCCGGAGGGCAGAGAATACACGTTTTTTTCCCACCCTCATAACACATGGTCCAGATTAGATTACATCTTAATGTCGCAAAATATGGTCTCCAGAGTGGAAGAAACAGTGATCGAAGAGATGATTATCTCTGATCATTCCCCCGTCTCAGCTACCATATTGGATAGAATCCCGAGGGGACCAGATTACATCTGGAGGTTTCCATCTTACCTAACCAAAGACGAAGAATTTTGAACTACCTTACAGGGTTGGTGGCAGGAATATAAATACTATAACGAAGCCCATTCTGCCTCCCCACAGCTGTACTGGGACACCACAAAGGCAGTCCTGAGAGGGAACTTAATGGCACACATGTCCCGGTTTAAAAAATTAGTTAGGGAAAAGATAGAGTCATTAAGCAATGACCTCCGCGTTGCATATGATGCCTTTATTCCCCAACCCCTTTTGGAGAAAATAATTCCAAGGGGCGGAGGCAAAAGCCTTTATGAATCTTTGGGTACAGAACGAGAAACTTCAGAGGCTAACCAAAAAAGAGGCCGCGTTGTTCAGACATGGGAACAAAGCAGGTAGGCTTCTGGCAAAATTTGCCAAAGGCCCACACCCCCCCCAACCCCCATCCCAATCCTAAAAGACCGAGAGGGAACTCTCCAGAGAAAGGGAGAAGAATTGATTGGAATCCTCCAAGCATTTTATAAACAGCTCTATACTGATGAGAAGCTTGATCGCCATTTCTCCAAGGAATGGTTAAGCAAGGTCGAACTTCCAGGCCTCTCTAAAGACGAAGTAGAAACCCTGGGATCCCCGATAACTACCCTTGAAATTGAAACTGCCATCACCAAACTAAAGAATAATAAGGCCCCCGGCCCTGATGGGTACACAGGTGAATTTTTCAAAGCTTTAAAAACTCAAATTTCCCCAACTTTATTAACATTGTATAATTCTTATCTTACTGGAAATACGATTCCAACCGACATGACACAGCCTACATTAAAATACTCCCTAAGACAAGGAAAGATCCCCATTTAGCATCATCTTACCGCCCTATCTCCCTGATCAACCTGGACCTGAAATTACTAACAAAAATAATGAAACATACTGAAGCTGTGCACATCTAAAATAAAATTCTGAAAACGTAGCATTGGGGCACACTAAAAAGGCAATAGCATAATCAACAAATATCAGGGCCCCACTAAAGACAAATAAAACCTCAAGGTATATGAAAAACCTGGACTCTTAGTTTACAGTATTTGATCAAAGATAGTATAAGCTCACCTCCCAAAACTCAAGGGGATCCAGAGCAGGGAGTCCCTACACAAATATACTTCCTTCACTAGGCGTCAATCCAGACTCGCAATTTTCAGGAAATGGTAAGGAACCACCCAACTGGTCATCCATGCACTGGTAAAAAGAGGCAGCTGTGTGCACAAGCCAATGAGAATTACCAATCTCAAATGAACAACAAAACATACAGAAGCGTGCACATCTAAAATCTATTCAGAAAAACGAAGCATAGTTGCACACCTAAAAAGGCAATAGCATATAGTCTAACAAATCTCAGTGGCTACACCTAAAAGACTAAATAAAACCCTCAAATATGAAAACCTGAGGACTCTTAGTTACAGAATTTGATCAAATACTGTAAACTAGAGTCCCAGTTTTTCATATACGTGAAGTTTTATTAGTCTTTAGTGATGCCACTGATACTGTTAGATACTAACAAAAATAATGGCAGAACGGCTGGCTCCATTCATCCCAAACTTATTGGTACCCCATCATGGTCGGCTTGTACCAGGTAGTCGGCGGTAGCAAACATACGGAAGGTACTACTTGTGCAAGATGAAGTAAAAAAAAAGCCCGCAGCACCACCCCCTCTCGGCACTATTGACTGTCGACACAGAGAAGGCCTTTGATAGTGTTGACTGGGGTTGGCTGGATAACTTCCTAGACAAAATAGGCCTCACTGGCCCATTCCGAGCTTTCCTTAAAACCCTATACCACAACCCGAGAGCCAGGATTTGTGTGCCAGGTTTCATTTCCAAACCCTTCACCTTAGAACGCGGGACAGAAGGGGAGTGCCGCACTTCACCATATCTTTTTAACTTAGCAATCGAGCCCCTAGCCAGGTTCCTAACGACATCCGCCACCGTTGAGGGCATACGAGTGAAAACCCAGGAGCTCAAATTGGCATTGTTTGCCGATGACATTATTTTTTTTGTAAAGCATCCTGAACGGGACCTGCCCAAACTGTTCCACGAGCTATGTACCTTCCGCAGATGTGCGGGCTTCAGAATAAATGAAACTAAGTCTGAAATTTTGAGAATCTCCCTAACTGCCACACCTCTCTCCCTATCACACCTGGATACCCAACTACAAATTGCCACCAAATCCATTAAATACTTGGGAGTCCATATAGGAAAATCCCCCGCCTCAATTTATAATTTGAACTACCCGCCCTTAATATTAAAAATAATTAGAGAACTGGACAAATGGTGTAAGTTGTCTCTCTCACTTTTTGCCCGAGGACACTTATTCGCATGATGAGCTTCCCAAAATTATTATAACCCACTCAAACCATTCCACATTGCTGAAGCACACTGATATCAAATATTATTCAAGCAGCTTCATTAAATTCCTTTGAGCCCATAAACACCCCGAATCTCAATCAGCAAGCTTCAGTTACCTAAAGTTTGTGGCGGCATGAACATCCCTGAACTCCGTAAATATAATCTAGCATGCATCCTCAGACATTGTATTCGACTGGATCAAACATACTTCAGTCTACTCGAACACTGAATTAGAGTCCCTGATGGCTGCCCCGTGGAATTTATCGGCTCTGTTACACACTAGGTTCACCCATATACCTTCTGAGATCAAATCATGTACCCTGATGCGCAATACGATAGCGACTTGGAAAATATGTCGCAAAATATTTAAGTTGCCAGCAATGCTTAGCAAATATATGCCCCTAGAGGGACATCCTGAGTTCCCACAAGGTCTCTAATAGCAGACATCTTACACACTGGAAGTCACTGGAATTGCCACTGTGGGTCACCTGTGTCGACCCGGCACGCAACTCATCACCTATCTATGGGAGATCTCCGAAGCTTAACACCAAGTTCCCACAAACCCACTTTCTCACTTATGGACAGGTCATGGGTTTTTTGAAATCAAGGGTCCTACAACTTAATAATGAGTTTCCCACTAATCCCTTTGATGAGCTTATTGGGCCCCTCTTCGAGCGGACACGGCCTATCCATTCTGTATGCGAAACTTCGAAACCCAGATACTCAGAGCGGAGAAGCCGGCTTATTTCTTTTGATGGGGCAAAGATTATCCTGACAGGAAGAGCTGTCTCAAACTATTGTAGGAGGTGGAACAGACTGCGCAAAGCCGTCAATCAATGAAAAATGGAGGGAGACCCATTTCCGATTTATTCATCATGCCATCTACGGCTTTAATATCCCTCCCCACCCAAGCGTCCACACCGGGAAAATTGCGGCCCTAAATGCAATCTACCAAAATCAGACCTTGAACATGGCATGTGGGGCTGTCCTGACTCCCAACTGTTCTGGACAAAGCTGCATGCTATCCTGAGGCAAAAATGGGGCCTTTCCAGCCATCTTACGCCACAAATGTTCCTGTTCCATGACTTCACTGAAGTGAGTAGATTGCACAATCTGCTACATATTATTCCTATTTGGGCCCCAAAACGCAGCCTCCTTAACCATTGGGTAGAGGATTTAAAAAACCGGATATAGGAGAGGTTTGGGTACAGTGAAACATTACCTAAAAAATGGAACAAAAAGAGGTGGAACTAGCCAAAGAGTCCCAAACTGGGAAAACTTCTTCAACCATTGGTCCCCCTTTATAGTAAACTTTCTAAAAGCAGAAGAGATCATACACCTAGTCACCCCCTTTTAACACACCCAAATGGAAACTAAAAAGGCGGCTAACGGAACACTGGGAAAGCTTAGACTGAGCGTTTTACATACTTTTATAGGGCCCCTTTTTGACCATCAACCTTTAGGTGGGCTCCGCGCTTAATCACATGGTTTGAGAACGATCTTCGACTTATTTCCCCGTTTTGGGGTACTTGTATATATCTCGATGTGGTGGTCTGTTTTGTATATTTGATTTTAAAAATTTATTTATTTATACGATATATATATATATATATATATATATATATATATATATATATATATATAATATTGGTGTATGTATGTATGTTTTTTATATATATATATATATATATGTGTAGATTTTTTTTTACAGCGCTATGTTTTAGGTGCGCTATGACTTGTTTCGTTTTTGTGAGACTTGGTCAAAGAGAGGATGCTCTACTGTAATGTATGGACAGAGAGCCGTTTTTTCGGCCTCTCAATGGCATCCCATACCTTCTACTTGATATGGCACTAGCCATACATCCCAGCTTTGTATCTCCAGCTCTCTTCTGACAGTACGATGATTATGCATTGTGATACCCTGCTTTTGTTAAAATGCCAGAAATGTCTTTAATTGTATCTGGAAAACTTTCAATAAACACATTTATAAAAAAAAATAAAAAAAAGAAAGTCCGTTGAAATTAATGAATATAACCAGCTTCCAAACTGCTCTGAGAGGTACTTTACCAGGCAAATGAGGAGATCCGTCTTTGTTTTTTTAAGAAAATTCTTTCATTGTATTTATTTCAAACTCGTTAAAAATTCCATTTTGGGAATGCAAGAACAAGGTGGGTAATATGCAATTATAGCAGCAAGCATGTAGTCATGGGTTCAACCGAGCTAGACAAACCTACGCGTTTCGGGAATGGCGTCTCCCTTACTCATGGTTATTAGATACTGCTCTGGTCATGGCCGGAAATCACCGCATTATATAACGGGAAAAAACGGTCATGTGACCGAATGCATACATTTTATATAAGACATTAAACATGTGACATATTGATTAACTAATAAAAACAAATGATGCATGCTAAAAAGAACCCATGTATTATTTGCAAGTGTTGTTAACAAATGTATGGAAAAGTCGAGCGCTGACCTACAGTGACAGGAAAAAGGTACAGGCTCCATAATGGTAGGTGATATCCTGTCTGACATTAAGACCAAGAGGAGACCTGGTGGACAAATGAAATATCCACCAGGCCTCCCTGGATAGAAGCTTCTTACCCAAGTCACCGCCCCTGAGTGGGCGTATGACTTTTTCAATGCCACAAACTGTGAGTTCCGAGGTGTCACCGGCATGCTCCTCGGCAAAGTGGCGTGAGACAGCCGAAGATTTAAAGCTAACCGGACGACGGGCATCTGATAGATGTCTTCTGATCCTCGCCTTGAGAGGACCAGTAGTACATCCTACATACTGAAGGCGACATGTCGTGCAACCAATTAGATATACAACATATTTCGTGTTGCAATTGATATAATTTTTGATGGAATAGTTCTTCCCATTACTATAAGAAGTGAATTGGTTTATGCGCTGTACATGTTTGCATACAGTGCAGATGGAATGTCCACATCTATATGATCCCTTGACATCCATCCACATATTAGGTCGCGATTCAATGGGGGGGTAGAAGACTCGGAGAGAGGATAGAGCCCAAACCGGGGCTCTACGGGAAACATATCTCACCTGGGTTTGTAAAACATTTTTAATTTCTGGATTCACAAATAATAGTGGCAGACGAGTTTTCACGATATCGACAATTTGGCTGTATTGTCTACTATATCGTGTGCTAAAAGTAATAGTATTACCCTTAGCTTTTTTGTGTCTTTTTGTTTGACACTTCAATAAATCCTCCCTATTTAAAGAATCAACTCTGTCAGACGCTTTTGCCAGTATTCTCTTGCTATAGCCGCGCTGTTTTAATTTTATACATGTTTTATTCTTAATATCCTCAAAGTTGTTTAATTGCGAACAATTTCTTTTAAATCGACATAGTTCTCCAAAGGGGATATTGTCCACCACATGTCGGGGATGACATGAAGAGGCTTGTAAAATAGAGTTGCGTGATGTTTTTTTGAAAAAAGGCATAACTTCTATTTTTTTGTCACTAGTACCCACCAAGGTGATGTCTAAGTAATTCATTCGGCTCTCATGGTAATTATATGTAAACTTGAGATTCTTAGTATTACTGTTGAGGTAATTGATGAATTGTACGATCATATGTGACGGACCCTGCCATATAAATAGCAGGTCGTCGATATATCGACAATACCAGTAGATATGTGCTTTGAATCTTTCATCACCTGCAAACAAAAACATGTCCTCAAAAGATGACATATAATGTTTGCTAGGAGGGAGAAAAGCGGGCCTCATCCGATCGCCGCTACTGTAAAAAAACTCCCATCAAATGAAGAATGTTGTGGTGGTAAAAAATCCCTGCCTCAAATGAATTCCTGTTTTTGCCGAGTAATCCTAAATTTGTTCAGAAAATTCCCGCATACTGTTAAGCCTTATCGTGAGTAATGCTGGGATACAAGGCCCACAACATCCAAGTGAGCCAAATGCCCATCTGGCCATACCAGTCACCATTATCCCAACTAACTAGCTTGGTATCACGTAAGATAACCAAGGATCTGCAAAACCATGGTTGAGTTGTTATCCACCCATCGCCACCAGTTGTCGTAGAGAACCGATGCCCGAGACGATGGGGCCGGCAAGCAGTGAAAGCCTCTTCTTGTGATCTTGGTAAGGCTGATATATTGGGACAATGATTTTCTGGTACCATACGCTTCCACAATTGAGGATGAGACCCCATAGATACACCTGTTTTAAGAGCTTATTTAGCCACATCTTTAAATTCTACTGGTAGGATTTCTATTAGTGTAAATATGTTGCTAAGGGTGACACAAACCTCACGATTGACTAATCTAGTATAGTTTGCTATCCAGAACATCGACAACCCCTCCTTGTCCGCATTGCCCACAATTATTTACCCTATGTTTCTTAAATCTATATGGCTTTACTCTCCCTTTATCCAAATTATATGCCTCAGAGAATCATATTAGTCACATCATTTTTATTATTTCACTAGATCCTCTTCTATAGTCTGAAAACTTCTAGAGGTGAGACGACTGTAAGGGTAAAAATGGGTTTTTATGGAAAATTCTACATTACGTCCTCATGGGAACCGTCCCTCACTGTGAATCACTAGTGAGGAATCCACACGTTCTGAAAGTTGGAATATTGGCTCTTCCGATATGATGTTACTGTAGTCAATTTTATACTTGCACATGCACTCCATTAACTGTATTTCAGGAAATGGTATTGGACAGTCACGTTCTGCAAACGATGACATTGAGAAGAGTTTCAAACTACATCAAAGTCGGTGGTGACAATACCATTACCCTTGGACAATAAGGGGGGGAAAAGCTGCTGTGTCAATAATTTGGCTGGAGAGTTGAAAACCGAGATCCAGTCTTGAGATTCCGCAACGCATGGTCCGACTCCATTTCGTGGTGTTAAACTCCCCGCTCCCGTATCCGTTTTTTGGGCCCGACGTTTACGGCCTCTTCTAATGTTTCGCTCCCTGGAGATCGGTGGTTCCCTCGAACATCTGCCTCTATTCTCATTTGCCTGGTTAGTACTGGTTGGACCATCATCTGACATGTCACTTGAAATATTGGCAGAAGATCTATCCGTGATGGAGTCAATATCAGAAAAGCTCACGCTCCTCTGCGATCTTCGCCTATTCCGATATCCTTGATTATTACGGAGAATAGAGCGGGGTTGAAGATCCTGTTTCCAGGTGTAAACCTGATTAGATGAATAGTCGTTAGAATCACGTTTGAATTTATTTCGCTTGACAGAAGTTATATTATCTTCCAGTTTTTTTTTTTAAATTGGATTCTAATCTTTCCCAAGCCTGGGTATAATACAATTCATCTTTAAATCTGGCAATTTCACTCTTAGCAGCAGCAATTTGCGGTTTACGTGTAGCAAGACTTTCGTGCTCCTGTTCTACTATTAATGCCATTAATTCAAGAGAGCATTTGCTCAATATATTGTTCCATCTGGTTTGAAACTCATCAGAAAAAATAGTAGTAGGCGCTTATTTTAAACGCAAACCTCGTGGTATCATTGCCTTATTAATATAGGTACTCAACATGGTAAAATCCCACCATGTTTTAATTTCCCTCTGCATGAGGGAAGGCTTGTTTTAAGTTCTCCTCCGGCTCTGTAACCACGGGTGTTATGTCAGCGTTAACAATTTCTGCTACCCTCCTCATTCTATGCATATATTCCTCATTGTCAATGTCCGGATTAACTCCTGCCATATTTTGTAAGTCCCAATAAACTTGAATTTTATACCAGATAAACCAGTGTGAAAAATATGTGTCAACAGGGAGCAAGATACACGGGAAACTGCAAACATAGAATAGAAATGGTTGTATCAGCTCACCTGTGTCTCAGATACTTGCAGTGGAGCCACGGTTCACCAAACACCCCATAAACCACCGCCACCTGTCACTCTATAGCCCCCCATTTCCACCTATAACCCCATAAACCTCCCACCACTTACCACCCCATAATTCCACCTCCACCCATCACCCTATAGCCCCCTCATCCCCACCTATCACCTCATAGCCCCTCATTCGCACCTGTCACCTCATACAAAGTTTATACAGAGGTATGAATGGGTAGGGAGGTGCTGGAAAAGGGTGGTTTCTGTGGTAAATTTTACAGGGACGAGTTGTGGCCAGGAGAAGCCATCATGGAAGTCTGGACTGGATGGAGAAGAAAAGGAAAGTGAATTACCCCAGTCATAGAAAACATCTACTGTAAGTCACTTATGTCAGAAAACTGGTACAAGTGATACCTACACCTAAATGGTCACTCTATGGCCAGAATATTGGTAGAAGTATAATGGTTAATACAGCTCTGGAAAAAATAGACCACTGCAAAATTTTCTGTTTCTCTGATTGTTTCTTCAATGGTATGTATTTTTGAGAAAAATGTACATTGCTATTTTATTCTATAAACTACTGCCAACATGTATCCGAATTTCAAAGCAAAAAATTTTGTATTTATTTACAGTAAATGAGAAATCTTCAGAATAATAAAAGAGAAGTAGCGCTGTCAGACCTCAAATAATGTAAAAGAAACAAGGGTCATACTAAAAGGCATGAAGAAAAAGAATTAAGAAAAAGAATGAACATTATTGCTAAGTAATAAAGAGCTAAGGAGAGGTAAAGAAGGTTTTAAGAACTAAATAACGATTGATTGAATAAATAGAATATAAGATGAGTTTATATTAAAATGAACACATATTCCATAGACACAGGTGTCTAGCACTTTACCTGTGCAAGATTGGTGGGGAATGAACAGGACATATAGGAAGTTTAGAGTGAAATGAACACGTATTCCTAGGAAACAGGTGCCTAGCACTTTACCTGTGCAGCATAGCTGGGGAATGAACATGATATATAGGCAGTTTTGAGTGAAATGAAGACATATTCCATACAAACAGGTGCCTAGCACTTTACCTGTGCATGATAGGTGGGGAATGAACATGATATATAGGCAGTTTAGAGTGAAATGAACACATTCCACAAAAATCAGGTGTCTAGCACTTTATGTGTGCATGATAGGTGGGGAATGAACAGGATATATAGGCAGTTTAGAGTGAAATGAACACATATTCCATAGAAACAGGTGTCTAGCACTTTACCTGTGCATGATAGGTGGGGAATGAACAGGATATATAGGCAGTTTAGAGTGAAATGAACACATATTCCACAGAAACAGGTGTCTAGCACTTTACCTGTGCAGAAGGTGGGAATAACAGGAATATAAGCAGTTAGAGGAAATGAACACTATTCCATAGAAAGCAGGTTCTAGCACTTTACTGTGTCATGATAGTGGTGAATGAACATGATATAAGGCAGTTTAGAGGTGACATGAACACATATTCCATAGAAACAGGTGCTAGCACTTACCTGTGCACTATAGGGGGAAGAACAGTATAATGGCATTTAGAGTGAAAGACTCATATTCATGTAAACAGAGTCAGCACTTTACCTGTGCAGATAGGGGGGATAACAGATATATAGGCAGTATAGAGTGAAATGAACAATTATTCCATGTAAACAGGTGCCTAGCACTTTACCTGTGCACGATAGGTGGGTAATGAACAGGACATATAGGAAGTTTAGAGTGAAATGAACACATATTCCTAGGAAACAGATGCCTAGCACTTTACCTGTGCATGATAGGTGTGGAATGAACATGATATATAGGCAGTTTAGAGTGAAATGGTCTCATATTCCATACAAACAGGTGCCTAGCACTTTACCTGTGCATGATAGGTGGGGAATGAACAGGATATATAGGCAGTTTAGAGTGAAATGGTCTCATATTCCATACAAACAGGTGCCTAGCACTTTACCTGTGCATGATAGGTGGGGAATGAACAGGACATATAGGAAGTTTAGAGTGAAATGAACACATATTCCTAGGACACAGATGCCTAGCACTTTACCTGTGCATGATAGGTGGGGAATGAACATGATATATAGGCAGTTTAGAGTGAAATGGTCTCATATTCCATACAAACAGGTGCCTAGCACTTTACCTGTGCATGATAGGTGGGGAATGAACAGGATATATAGGAAGCATAGCGTGTAGCGAACACATCTTCCATGGAAACAGGTGCGTAGCACTTTACCTGTTAATGATAGGTGAGGAATGAACAGGATATATAGGCAGTTTGGATTGAAATTAAGACATATTCCATAGAAACAGGTGCCTAGCGGCCTAAAGCGTGCTTTTTATTGCTAGCAGTTTGGAATGCATGCAAATTTTTTGATCACTTATCTTCAAATTTTTATGCGATGTGAAATGACCAAAAAATGCAATTTTGGGGTTTGGAATTTTTTAAATCTTTGGTGTTCAGCGTACAGGATAAATGATGTCATATTTTAATAGATTGTACTTTCTCGGATGTGGCGATACCAAATATGTGTAACTTTTTATTATTTTTATTTGGGGAATAAATATATTTTTTAAAAATGGGGAAAGGGGGGGTGATTTGAACTTTTAATCCTTTTTTTTGTACTTTAAAACTTTATTTATTTTTTTTACTTTAACATTGAGTCTCCCTATGGCGCTTCACCACTAAGGGGTCGTGATCGTTAATACAGCCTAAAGCATTTCATAGACAATGCATTAGGCTGTACCAAGATGGCGGTTTCCCCACTTCCTGCCTGGGGCTGGAAGTAGGGCAAACGAGAACATGGCAGCGATGGAGGCCTTCACAAGGCTTCCAACTGCCATGTCCAGACATCAGATCCCCGCAGTCACGCTGTTGAGGACTCCGATTGGCATGAAGAACGGTGCGCGGCACCGTTTTTCATTCATTTAGACGCCGTGGCCATCTGTGCCACGGCATCTAAGGGGTTATAACTGCTGGGTGTTAGCTGTGATCAGCCGCTAACACCCGGTGGCTATGTGGTGTAGTCACGGACCGATCCCGCCGCACAGCCCCTTAGCGACCCTGGGACATACTCATATGACCAGGGTCATTAAGGGGTTAATTCAATGGCTAAGAGACACATGAAATTTGCATAGACACCTGTTTATATGGATGAATGCATTCAACAATAAAATAAATATATATCCAGTTCATTCCGCACCAATCATGCACAGGTAAAGTGCTAGGCACCTGCTTAGGTGGAATATGTGTTAATTTCACTCTATACTGCCTATATATCATGTTCATGAGGTGCCTCACCTGTAATCCGCACCCTAAGAAGGTGCTAGACATCTGATTTCTATGGAATAGGTGTTACATTTCACTCTAAACTGCCTATATATCCTGTTCATTCCCCACCTATCATGCACAGGTAAAGTGCTAGGCTCCTTTTTACGTGGAAAATGTGTTCATTTCACTCTATACTGTCTATATATCATGTTCATTCCCCACCTGTGAAGCACATGTAAAGTGCTAGACTTCTGATTCTATGGAATAGGTGTACATTTCACTCTAAACTGCCTGTATATCCTGTTCATTCCCCACCTATCATGCACAGGTAAAGTACTACGCACCTGTTTACGTGGAATATGTGTTCATTTCACTCTAAACTGCCTATATATCCTGTTCATTCCCCACGTATCATGCACAGGTAAAGTTATAGTCACCAGATTCGATGTAAAATTTGTTCATTTCAATATAAACTGCTTATAAATCATGTTCATTCCCCACCTATCATGCACAGGTAATGTGCGAGACACCTGTTTGTATGGAATATGCGTTCATTTCACTCTAAACTGCCTATATCCTGTTCATTCCCCACCTTTCATGCACAGGTAAAGTGCTAGGCACCTGTTTCTATGGAATATGTGTTCATTTCACTCTAAACTGCCTATATATCCTGTTCATTCCCCACCTATCATGCACAGGTAAAGTGCTAAGCACCTGTTTCTCTGATATAATTGTTCATTCCACTATAAACTTATCTTGTATTCTATTTATTCAATCTTTATTTAGCCCCTGAAACTTCTTTACTTCTCCATAGCACTTTATTACTTAGTAATAATGTTCATTCTTTTTGTTCATGTCTTTTAGTATGTCCCAGAAAAGAAGTTAATATTTTTTTAGAAACAATGAGACTGATGTTTTAAGTCAGGAAGAGTTTTCTTTTCAACTCCTTTGGCATGGTAAAAGTTATTTTTTCATTCAAATTCCTTATGGCCTATTCCTAACACTTGTTTTGCCATCCAGCTTGTCCTATTACAAGAGGATTGTGAAGACCACAGCAGTGTTTTTTATACTTTCCTTCATTAAATGAGATTTGGTTCAGGTGATCACCTAATCAGAAGCACATTAAGTTGAATGAGGTGGACTTTGGTTGGAATTCAACTGACACTGGAATGGAATGGCTGTCAGACATGTAGAGATGCTGATTTTTAGAAAACTGTGCAGTATTTTTCCAGAGATGTATTCAGGAATAGTCTAGTGGTACAGACAGGGGCGTCACTAGGCTGTTTCATTCGGGGCTCCAGCCCCGAATATATTGCCTGCTGCCCCGAGTCAGTAGAGCTGCATAGTTACTACTGGTGCTGAAGCTCTGCTGCTGCCGCCCTGCGCAGGGGAAGTCTCGGGAGAGGACAGAGAGTGAGCGGGGAGTCAGAGAGTGAGTGTGGAGGAATGTCGGCACTTCTTTCTTCATTGGCTGCTATCTAACAATAGATAACAGCCAATGATACAGGGGATACACAGGCAGTGTTAGGTCCCAACCCCTACCATAGGGCTAGCAGAGTGCGGCTGCAGAGGAGAGTGAACAGCTGACCTCTCCCTGCGCTGCCACCCTGTGTAGAAGCCGTTCAGGAGGAGCGGAGGCGGGGCTAGAAACGCTGAGAGCTGAAGAGGGGAGGAGCCAGGAACGATGAGACTCGAACGTGGGTGGAGCCAGGAGCAAGGTAGAATGAACAGGGGCGGGATCAGGAGGATTCTAGGGGTGGAGCTTAAAAGGGGCGGGGTCAAGCGGCAGCGCGAAAAATGAACAGGCATGCAAATAAAAAGCAGGAAATGAGCCCTGAGGAGGGAAGCACTGGAGAGAGCAAAAGGAGGCTGGAAGACTGCAAGTGACTGGGGGCTGTAGTGACAGGTAAACAGCAAGCACAGAACACCACAAACCTCACACTCCCTGTCCACTGGTTCATACTGCCAGAGCTGCAGGTTTCCCAATCCCAGCTTCTTCCTGCAGCCTCAGTATAATTGACTGCTGAAGAGATCAAGCCCTCTGTTTAGCTGAGGGGAGGGGGAGGAGCTGCAGAATGGACTCCCCTCGGCTGCAGTCACTTCTCCAGCTCCACTTCAGGCCTGGTGTCTGCATTGAAGGTTCGTTCAGAACCTCTGTCACCGGTGATAAATGGAAGCCATGGGATCAGTTTCACGACAGACACCGACCACGCCTGACAGTCCCAATTCATTACAATGGGTCCATCATTGAGAAATAGCACAGATTGCTGCCCTATGTTGTGGGAACCACAGTGGAAACGCAATGGACCCATTGCAAATAATAGGGTCTGTCTGGCGCTGTGGGTGCACGTTGTGAAACAGATCCTATGGCTTCCGCTTATCACCTCTGTTACAGAGATTCCGAACCGGACCTCTAAGGCGATGTTCACACGGCTTATTGCCGACGTAATTGCGGAGATGGATTTCGCCCCGCAATTACACCGGCAGCCGTGCAGCCGTCTACGCACCATTATTCATGGTGCGCAGACGCCATAAATAATGTGCATGTCACTTTCTCCTCCCTCGTCGGATTCGCTGAGCGGGGAGAAGAGACGGAATCCATAGTTCTCTATGAGAGCTGTGGATTACCGTAATGTCTGGGACTGATTTCACTGTATTGGAGCGCCAATACGGTGCGCAGTACGGCTGAAATCGGTCCCAGAATAAGCCGAGTGAACGAGCCCTTACACAGATGAACGAACGTAGTGGGAAAAATCACACAGTCTGTCCTCTGGGTGATAGCGTAGAATTGGCATCAATTATAAGCTGCACTCTTGGAGCCCCCTCAATGACTTCTGGTTGCTATTGGAAAAACACCACACACCTACAGTGCTTGTTAAGTAGTTAAGGGATTATATAGTTTATAAAAAAATAAAACTAGCAGTAAATGCTGTAAAATAGAAATCCCTGACCTTCACCCCATATATCCAATCCCTTGCCCGCTCCTGTCACCTGCACCTCAAGAATATCTCCAGAATCCGTCCATTTCTCACTGTGGAAACAACTCAAACTCTCATTACTGCTCTTATTCTTTCTCGTCTTGACTACTGCAACTCCTTGCTTATCGGTCTCCCTCTCTGCAAACTCTCCCCTCTCCAATCTGTCTTGAATGCATCAGCCAGGCTCATCTTTCTCTCCAGCCGCTACACTGATGCCTCTACCCTGTGTCAGTCACTGCTCTGGTTGCCCATCCAGTACAGGATACAGTATAAACTCAGCACTCTAACCCATAAAGCTCTCCACAGCGCTGCTCCTTCCTACATCTCCTCCCTCGTCTCTGTCTACCACCCTACCCGTGCTCTCCGCTCTGCTGATGATATCAGATTACATTCCTCAATCATCCGAACCTCCCATGCTCGCCTACAAGATTTCACACGTGCGGCACCAATTCTCTGGAATATGCTACCGCGGGCGTTCAGGCACATCCACAACTCTCACAGTTTTAAGAGGGCCCTGAAGAAACATCTTCTCGTCTGGCCACCAAGACCCTAACGCTATCCACATCGTCACTCCCTAACAGGCACTACTGCCTTACTGTATAGATGTAATTGGTGCAGTTCACCATTTTCATGTAACACCCCTATTTATGAAACTGGCCGGACCATTGTAAATGGCACTCTCCGTATGTTACCATACACCTAATAGATTGAAGCTCTCACAGCGGCCCTCACACCTTGTGTCTCATCTGTAAGTACTTTTAATGTGTAATGACTGTATGTTTACCCTTGAATTTGTAAAGTGCTGCGGAATATGTTGGCGCTATAGAAATAAAGATTATTATTATTATTATCCCTGAACGTAGAGGTTGGGTAGCATTGGGAGTGGAGAATCGTTGAGAAGGCAGGGACAGTTTATTACTGTTCTTGCTTTCCTGATTGCAGTATACACTATATATTCTGTATATACAGATCAGCTTAAAGTATTCAGGCTACCAGCTCCTATCTTCAGCCATCATGTGACCACCAGGGTCAGATAACTGCAGGAGCTGTTGAATCTTATTAGACCCATATTGGCCCTGGAGTCTTCTGTAACTTGGGCTAATATATACCCCCCCCCCATTTCTTTTTTTGACCCTGTAGGAGGCACAATATATAAAATGTAAAAAAAATAATAAATTCGTTAACAAAAAAACAAACAGTTCCAACTCCCCCAATTACCCTAGATCTAAAGACCAGGCTTCTTCAACATACCTTCCTTTTGCTATTAAAAGGAATATATATATTTTTTTTTTTTAATACTTTTTTTTGTTACCATTTTTCCTTATATTAAAAAAAGAAAAAAATTCTATATAAATAAAGCTTATGTATCATGGAAAAGGTGATAAAATTAGTAGAATAAAATGCGAGAAGGCGGTTTAGCGTTAAACCTGAATGTACTAAAAGCAAAAAAAGTGGGAGTTGTCAGTATCTATGTAAAAATATAGTAACGGAAAGAGTGCATGCCACAGTTTATGATGTGCAGTGAAAAACTGCTGTGTGGACCCAACCCTGTTCTAAAAAATTGTAACAGAGGGCCTGTGCCCCGGATGTTTTAGGACCCTAGCAACGCCCCTGGGTACAGATGTAGCAGAGTTTAACTTGGTCATGATCACAGCTTTCTGTGTTATCTGTGCTTATCTGTAAACAAATTACATCTGTATTATTCAGTCATTATGTGGTGGTGGTATATGGTAATGGTGAGGCGGTATTATTGAGTCACTATGTGGTGGTGATATGTGGTTATGGTGATGCAGTATTATTCAGTCACTATGTGGTGTGTGATATGTGGCGGTATTATTCAGTCACTCTGTGGTGATGATATGTGGTCATGATGTGGTGGAATTTTTCAGTCACTATGTTGTGGTTATGTTATTCAGTCACTACGGTATGTGGTGGTGATATGTGATGGTATTATTTAGTCACCATTTGGTGGTGATATGCGGTTACGATGTTACAGTATTATTTGGTCTATGTATAGCGGTATTATTGATAGTATTGGTCATAGTATAGTGGTTTGTGCAGTAACAGTAAGGTAATACTATTTGTTGCTTGTATAGTGGTATTATGTGGTGACTGTATCACCATTATTCAGAGGTGTCATCTATAGAAAATGCTTTAGCGATTTTAGGTTTTTTATAAGACATAGTTTTTATAACCCTAATAAACTAACTCCTTTGTGTTGGAATTGTGCTTTTTTCCCATTCCACCTAGCTGGGGAGGGTGCAGACAGTGTGCGTTAGGTTAGGGCTGGGGTTTTAAAAATCTTTTGTGTGTGTTTGTGGTAGGGGGTGCCATTGGCCCTACTTGCCTAGGGCACCAGAATGCCTTGTCCGGGCCATGGTTGTACCTTATTTGTCTAAAGCACCAGAATACCTTGTTCCAGTCCTGTTTCTTCCTTTGGAGAACTTATTTCCATATCCTATTTTCCCAGGAAGCATTGCATGACCTGTAAGTCTCCCCCCACCTTTATGGTGCTCTCCACAAACAATTCCTCCCTTGAGTAGATATACAGGAAACACAGTTATGTCAGAGTGCAGGAAGAATAAACAGAGATGTCCCTGCAGAGTGATAATAAAGATACCGTCACACCATATATGTAATGAGTTAAGGACTAGTGTGCAGTGTTCCACAATGAAAGTGGCCATACACATTTTATAACAGTAGGTTGAATGTGAAACAAGCGTTGACCAAAGGATTGCCTGGTGAATGATCAGCTACACACATTTTAGACCATATTTGTGGTTCCAGTCTTTCAAAGCTCGCTATACCTGATCAATGACACCAGACAAAGTATAAAGAATCTTTCTGGGAAAATGATCGGAACTTTCTTACATGGAAGTCAATGACAATTCATCATCTGATCATTCATTGTAAAAGGTCATGTGCTGTTTCTTTGACATCACTGATCTGAATGTGAATAGTGCGTGAGTGGTGATGTCAATGGAATACTATGTGACTGCTGCAGCCAATCATAGGCCTCAAAGGTCACATGCCGTTCCATTGACATCACTGCTCACACCTCATTCACATCCAGAGCAGTTACAGTATGTCAAAGGAATGGCATAGGACCACCGAGGCTTCTGATTGGCTGCTGTGGTCTTGTTCTTACGTAATGAGAGCGACCATCGGAACCTTAAATGCAGGATCAGCAGCAAATCATAAAAGTGAGTACACTTTTTTGTTATTTTATACAATTGGAAAGTTGGACTACCTGATGAACAGTTGCTTTTGTTTGAAATTGACTATTTTCAACAACTTTACCTTAGTGTATTTACTACAATACACCTTTACTACAACAATGAAGCCATCATCAGTGTGTGATGTAGCCAAAGGACGTCCACTTTCTTGCCTTTCTGTGACTCTTCTGGTCTCTCTGTATCTCTGTTGCAACCTGCTGATGACACTCTAAGCTCAGTGGCCACTTCCGTCTGAGAGCATCCTGCTTGAAGCCTCACAATAGCGAGGTACTGTTGATCAATTGTAAGGTGTTATCTTGGTCTATCTCATGATGTCAAAATGTGAACAGCACGATAAAGAGGACTGTTTAAATCCCAATTCAAACTGATCCTTTAAATGTATTGGGAGATTCAGGAATCAAACACGTTGGGAATTTTGCCATTAAGCTCCTTGTTTGGATGTGTTCACACGGCGTTTTTTTTTTTTTAAGTGTAAATGTAGACTATGTCTACACAGCACAGGATTTTATTAGTTTTTTCAACGGATTCAGTATTTTTAATCCGTGAAAAACTGACCCTAGCCTGCGCTGTGCATTTCTTAATAGAAAATCCGTGCTTAAATCTACACAGCAAAGAATTTTTACTGAGGGAAACCAAAAATATCAGGTAGAAAATAGAACCGACTACCGTTTTTTGCACAAAAAAATCAGTGGTGCGGTGTAGTCTAGCAAAGTGAAAATTGGACAGCTTTTTTACTTTGCTCTGTGGACCTAACCTTAGAGTGCGTTCATACGGCAAAGACAAAATACCTGTCCAAACCGTCCTTCACACCCACATGTTCATGTTCTGCCCGAAAATCGGACGGAAGAATGAACATGTTCTAATTTTTTAGGAACGCCGGCGGTGTCAAAAAACGTCCGGCGGAAAATCCGTGCAGCACTTCTATTTAAATCAATGTAAAAGGTTGACAGTTTAAAGAGAACCTGTCACATAGGTTATGCCCCCTTGCTGAGGGCAGAGCAAGCTATTGTCACACCTGCTGTTTCCAGCACTGGGTCCCTTATTCTGCAAGATGCTGGAGTTTAGAGTATTTAACGCTCAAATCTGCAGTTTTCAGCCAGAAGAGTCATTCAAAGAGTCATTCAAAGACTCAGTTTTTTGTCAAACCCCGCCCATCTAAGGCTAGCCCCGCCCACCTCAACTGATAAACCTATTACTTTGAATAGGTATAAACATGTGAATTACTGACAGTGGGCGGGGCTAGCCTTTGGTGGGCGGGGCTAACACCTGCTCATGAGTAACATTTGAGGGGTAATGCTCTAAAACTCCAGCATCTTACAGAATAAGGGGCATACTGCTGGAAACAGCAGGTCTGACAATGGCTTGTGCTGCCCTCAGCAAGGGGGGACATAACCTATGTGACAGGTTCCCTTTAAAGACGGTTTTCAAATCCAAAAACCGTCTGTAAAACCGACTGAAAATCCTTGCTGCGGGAACAAGCCCTTACGCTTCAAAATCAGCTTCAAAAAACGCCTGATTAAAGGCATACTTTGAAAACTCCTATCCCCATTGTTTCCTATCGGGATTTTACAAGCAAAAAAGCCTCAGGAATTGATGCCACTTATTTTTATGGCAGCAATTGCATCCAAAAAACAGTCGCGATTACACTTGTGAAATACGCTTCATGTGAAAGGCAAGTCGTATTTTACATTATATTCAATGAAGAAAGATTTGAAGCTTGTCCGTCTGATTTTGAACCGTTCTCAAGCGTGTAAAACACGTCGTGTGAACATACCCTTAGAGATCAGCAAGTTGTGCAAAAAGTACTGAGACACTGAACTGTTTGACAGAGGGCTGTGGAGTCGAAGTCGTTATAAAATGGACCGACTCCAAAAATATACAATAAATTGGTAGTTAGTTTAATGCAGTGCCAAGAGGCTTTGCGTCTTGCCAGTGCTACTGCTCCCATATCTTCATGCTCAGCAGATGAGGAGTTTAATTTTGAAAAGTATTTGGTTGGCATGGAGCTGGCAAAGTGTTGCCACAGGGGATAAGATTCTGCTCCCATAGCAAACAGATTGACCAGATTTCAGCAACATTTTTCACATGTTCTCGAAGAAGTAGAAGAGTTCAACCGTTCAACGGAACCGACTGTGCGTGTATCCTGAAATTGTTAGAAATGTTACCCATGTGGTCATCGTTTTGCCACCAACCCAAGTTGCCTGGAAATAATGAGATCAGATTTGAGGTAATCTATGAAGGAGGATCTGATGGAGGTGATACTATTTCTCAGAACAAATTCATAGAGTCAGTAAATGTTATTCAGCACGTTTTTGTTGAAAAATGTTTATCCCACTTACTGCAGCATTTTGCATATTTACAATTTATTACAGTTTTTTGTGTTTTAAAGTTGTATTCCAATAGATATATTTTATGTTCTACCTAAATAGCTTGATTTTTGTATAAGGGGGATCAAAAGCCTGATGTTACCATTTCACTACAATAAAGTTATCACTTGAACACGCGCCATGTATTAGGGAGTGGGAGTTAGGGAAATTGAAGAGTCGGAGCTTTGGCTTACCGACTCCATAGCCCTCGTTGGACATGTGCATTATAAAGTTCAGAGATATTCTCATTTAGTTCATTTAAAAAAAAATGTTCAAGAAATGTTATGTTCATCCTGAAATTTTAACCAAAAGCCAAATATCCCTAACTTTTTGTGAGTAGTGTATCTAAGTTATCTAATAACATACCTACATATAACATACTTACATAAAATCTCAGTAGTTTGAAGACAAGCATGAGCAATAGCTGGGTGAAAGTTATAGAAAATATTCATTGAGATATCTGAGGTAGGTATTAGAAAGATTCTAGAATGAAACCTCTCACCATTTTAACTTTGGCTGTAACAACTTATACTTCATGTTAATTAACGGTAAATGACACTGACTGCTAATTGGTCTCCAAAGTAGTATAAAATTAAGGACATAGCATAGCAGAAATAAAATCTGTGCTATAGGAATGGAGATCCCACACAGTTTTTACACTGCTTTCAACAGAGAATAATGGAAGAGATTTTTAAGACATTTACCATATATTACTTTCTGCAAAGCCAAAAGTTTACATACATTTCATTAGTATTTGGTAGCATTGCCCTTAAACTGTACAACTTAGGTCAAACATTTTGGATATCCTTCCAAAAGCTTCTCACAAGAGTTGGTAGGAATTTCGGCCCATTCCTCCTGACAGAACTGGTGTAATTGAGCCATGTTTTTAGGGTCGCCTTGCTTTAGGGTCGCCTTTTCAGCTTTGTCCCTAAATTTTCAATAGGATTGAGATCAAGGCTTTATGATGGCCATTCCAAAACACTGACTTGGTTATCCTTAGGCCACTTTGTAACCAGATTGGCAGTATGCTTCGGGTCATTGTCCATTCGGAAGACCCATTTCCGCTCAAGCTTTAACTTCCTGGCTGATGTCTGAACTCTCCCACGATGTTACACACAGAAGCAGTGTGTTTCTGGTGTGCTTAAAAAATACATCCAGAGGTGTGTCTCTAACTCAGATGCTGCCAGTAAACCAGAAGCTTCCAAAGACATAACATCATTATCAATCCTAGTGTATGTAAACTTTTGACTTTGTAATAAAAATGCCTTAAAAATTCTCTCTCATTTTTCTGGCATTTGGCAAATGTAAATAATTTTGGTAATCCTAATTGACCTAAAAAGGGTAAGGTTTATTCTGATTTGTGGAAAGATAGCAAGAAAAACATACATATGTGTCTTTTTATATAGTGTCAGTTGAATTCCAACCAAAGTACACCTCATTCTCATTAATGTGCTTCTGATTAGGTGATCACCTGAACCAAATTATATTTATAGGGGTTGTATCATTTCATTAAATGGCCTTCAGAATAAGGGGACAGTGAAAACAACCAGTAAGAAACAAAGTCGATAGATCCAGCTGTCCATAAGAAAATGGCCCATAGATGAAAAATAAAATCCTATTTATTGAAAATCCATTAAAAACAGAATGGCAAAAGTGCGGGATAAGGCATGAGTGCCGACGCGTTTCGGGCAAACCCCTTAATCATGGCATACATTTTTATCAACATATGTTGAACCCTTTAAATAGTGAATTTACTAATTGCACATACCTTACACGCGCTGTTTGCCGACAGCGCCGCACAAAAGACAGGACGCACCTTCCGGGACGCCACTGGCACTTCCGAGAACCCCGAGGTGACGTCAGTATGGAAATCACATGACGAACTAGCCGGCATGGACAGCGCATGCGTAAACGTCACATCTCAGCGAGCACCAACCATGGTAATACAACCAGGAAAACGGACGCCATAAGCAAACCGGATGAAATGCTGAACACGTACGGCGGTCCCGGCAACAGCGCAGGCAAGAAAGCCACATAAAAAAAGAAAAAACAAACTAAAGTATAAAAAAAATCAAAAAAGACAGACAGTACCTACTTAAAACAAAGATATTGAAAAAACAGAGAGTGGATTAAACCATAACCAACAAAAGGGAAAAAATACCACATAAACTATTTATGCACATAACCAAAGCTGACATGTAAACCCAATTCATATGTGTCACATAGCAAAAACCTTACATTATCGAAAATTGAAAAAATAAAATAAATAAGCAATAATCTAAAAAAACTAATAATGATACAAAATTTAAAATTTTTTTATGTTGAGTTCCATTGGGGAAGTTTGGTATCAAAATTGTGATCCAAAACGCCTTCCTATCAAGTAATAAAACGACGTAGATCCCCACCCCGTTTTGGGTACAGTAACCTTTTCAATTGCAAAAGCCCTAAAGGTTTTGGGTGCTAGAATTATGTTCAAGACCAAAGTGAGGGGCAGCATTTGAAATTATGCGAAAACCTGGGTTTTCTATGTTATTTGAGGGTGTCGCAGAATACGTGATCTTCAATTTGCGAGATGAGATCCCACATAAAATAAGTTACATGCTTTACAAAACGATCAAATAAATAACCGACATGGAATTTAAACAATTTAAATATTGGGTTTAATCTTGTACTCTGTGTTATGAACTATAAATGTTTTTGTTACTGTGGTGAACAAACAGTCTTTGCAGGGATAAGACCCGCATTTAAAAAACCCATACTGGTTAGCCAAGTGTGCTGTGTCTTGTTGGTTTAAAAGTGTTCTTTACAATACGATCGCCAATAGTGGCCGACTTAGCCACCAACGACATCCCTGTGATAAAATATCTCGCAGGAGGGGGTCACAAAAAAAAATTTGGAATGTTACACATGATAGTTTTTAAATTTTTGGAAAAATGAGCACGGGTGATAAATCACCACAAGTAGGTTTCTGGGAGTGATTAAAATTGGCGTTTGCGAGAAAGTAATTGAGTACGACATTTTGTAAACCACAATTGTAACCGCCCGAGTGAGAGCCCAGTTGGGGTATCCCTAGCTGTAATCGTTTTATGAATTTTTTTTTGGATTCCACTACATAATCTTCCGTGTTGTGCAGTTGCGTTTGGCTCTAGTAAGCTCGCCAACCGGAACAGATTTTTTTGTGTGCCTTGGATGGTCGCTATCAAAATGCAGGATAGTATTACCAGATATTTCCTTCCTAAAAGATTTAGTGTACACCATATGACCCTCCGATCCTGTCAGGGGAAGATCCCAAAAACGACATGCTTGTAGGAAAGTGTTTTTAAGGGTGAAAATCAAAATTTAGCGGATTATTACTTAAAAAATCAATAAATCGCTCCAAATCACTATCTGTTCCCTTCCACACAAACAACTTTCGTCTATATATCTTCCATACCACTGACATCACCTGCAAACGGATTGTTATCTGAAAAAATATACAAATACTCATACCAAGACATAACCAAATGGCAAGGGATGGAGAAAATTTAGCTCCCATTGAGACACCACGTTAACGTAAATAATATTTGTTGTTAAACAAAAAATAATTGTGTGTCATCAAAAATCTCACCACCAAGACAATAAAGGATTTTTTACTCAATAGAAAAAGTACTGAAATTGAAAAGTGAAAATTTAAGCAAGCAAGGGGATGTCCAGTGGTATGGAGGTATAAAGCGACTGTACGTCACAACTGACCCCAGCAAAAGTTACATGTTGACAAGGACATCATGTGTATCCTTTCAGAAAGCCAGGCACTCGTTTGACCAGAGCGCAAAACAAAAGTCTACCCCATTCGCCCACAGGTTCATTGATGGACCCAATCCCTGAGACAATCGTCTCATTGGGGGAACAAATCTTGTCTTTGTGGATTTTTGGTAACCCGTACAATGACGGGACAACTGGATTGGGAGACCATCAACTGATCCCTCTGGGCTGTGAAAAAATGCCTAAAGCATGACCTTCATGTAATAAAGCAGACATAGCATCCTGAAAATTTATTAGTTGATTGCTCTTGAGCACTGAATAAGTATCAGAATCTGAAAGTAATAATAACATTTGAGAGAGATACATTGAGTCACTCATGACAACAATTGTACCGCCCTTGGTCGGGCCATTTAAACTGTACCCGGGAAGGTTCTGTATTCCTGTAAAGCTGCTTTTTTCTCGTTGTGATAAATTAGAAGAAATGTCCATGTTTGTTGCTTGGAGTTCTCATAATTTTTTAATAATGACAGTCCCGAAGACATTCATTGAATCCGTCCGGCATGGACAGGATAAAAGTAAGGATTTTTTGTCCTAAAATTCAGACATGGAAACTACAACGTTTTTATGGGACCCAAATTTAAAATCCTGAAGAGTCATAATGATAATTGTTCCTGAAAATTCAAACCAACAAATTGGGTTTTGTGTGGGAGAGTATGATTTTTGTGGTTCCGTTCATTTTTGTTCATGCCAAAAATGTCCTTTATTGCAGATCCCTAAAATGAACTTATTGATACCCTTGATGGTAAAAAGATATCAAAGGTTGTTTTGACCACAAAATTGAAACCTTTTTTGAGAACTTTAATGTTGAATATCCGTCAAAGTAATATTAGATAGATTTTAAAAGTCAATGTCCCTAGTGTCTTTATCTGTATTTACTTGGTCTTCCTGGTTTTCATTTTTGCCACGTTGTGTTTTTCTACCCCCCCTACGTTTCCTCCGTTTTTTTGGTGCAGATTTGTTTGATGTATTGGAGGCAATACTAGCATTACTGGAGGTGACACTGGCATTGTCATCGGAGCCATTGCACGGATCCGATGAGTCTGAGTCAAAGCTAACTCTATTGTTTCTCCTCCTATTGGCAGTTCTCCTATTTTGGCCTCTGGGGTTTCGCAATATAGATCTTGGAAACTCATTGGATGGCAATTTATTCCCCGGGATAACAGACTCCTTCTCATAGTCGGTAACATCCCGCTGGAATTTGTTTTCTTAGTAGCCATAATCGCGTTTTTCCCAAAGTGGACAGATTAGATGCATTTTGTCCAATTCTTTGTTAAAATTGTTCTAACTGCTTAAATTGGAGAGGTTCCAAGTCCAGAGCAGATATTTCAAATCGCAAGGGTATCCAAGTGTTGTTGTTCATATTTTGGTAATCAATTTCATTTGCTCAATAGGGAAAATTACTCAAGATATCATTCCATTCCTGTATGAATGACTGTGAATAAACCGTGGTTGGTATCTTGCGGATTCTTAGCCCTCTTGGGATCATTTTCTTTTGTAGATATTTATTGAGGGTTGTAAGATCCCACCAAACTTTCAATTCACGGGTCGATGCTTTTTCATACTTTTTGAAAAGAACACAACTGACCCAGCAAAAGTTACTCTGCCACTGTATACTTTGCATGTTGACAAGGACATCACGTGTATCCTGCAGAAAGCCAGGCACTCGTTTGACCAGAGGCTGCAAACAAAAGTCTACCCATTCGCCCACAGGTTCATTGATGGACCCAATCCCTGAGACAATCGGTCTCATTGGAGGACAAATCTTGTCTTTGTGGATTTTTGGTAACCCGTACAATGACGGGACAACTGGATTGGAGACCATCAACTGATCCCTCTGGGCTGTGGAAAAAATGAATAAAAGCATGACCTTCATGTAATAAAGCAGACATAGCATCCTGAAATTGATTAGTTGGATTGCTCTTAAGCACTGAATAAGTATCAGAATCTGAAAGTAATAATAACATTTGAGAGAGATACATTGAGTCACTCATGACAACACTTGTACCGCCCTTGTCGGCCATTTTAAACTGTACGCCGGGAAGGTTCTGTAATTCCTGTAAAGCTGCTTTTTCTCGTTGTGATAAATTAGAAGAAATGTCCATGTTTGTTACTTGGAGTTCTCGTAATTTTTGAATAATGACAGTCTGAAAGACATTCATTGAATCCGTCCTGGCATGGACAGGATAACACTAAGGACTTTTTGTCCTAAATTCAGACATGGAAACAACAACGGTTTCCTGGGACCCATTAAGTATCCTGAAGAGTCATAAGTGATAATTGTTCCTGAAAATTCAAACTAACAAATTGATTTTGTGTGGCAGAGTATGATTGTTGTGGTTCCTGTTCATTTCGTTCATGATTAAGATTAAACAATATTTAAATTGTAATTCCATGTCGGTTATTTATTTGATCGTTTGTAAAGCATGTAACTTATTTTATGTGGGATCTACATCTCGCAAATTGAAGATCCGTATCTACGAACACCTCAATAACATAGAAAACCCAGGTTTTCGCATAATTTCAAATGCTGCCCGTCACTTTGTCTCTGAACATAATTCTAGCACCAAACACTTTAGGGCTTTTGCAATTGAAAAGGTTACTGTACCAAAACGGGGTGGGGATCTACGTCGTATATTACTTGATAGAGAGGCGTTTTGGATCACAATTTTAGATACCATCTTCCCCAATGGACTCAACAAAAAAAATGAAATTTTGTATCATTATTAGTTTATTTAGATTATTGCTTATTTATTTTATTTTTTAAATTTTCGATAATGTAAGGTTTTTGTTATGTGACACATATGAATTGGGTTACATTCAGCTTGGTTATTGAAATAAATATTTATTTTGGTATTCTTTTCCATTTTTTTTGGATATGGTTTAATCACTCTCTGTTTTTTCAGTATATATCTTTTTTTGAAGTAGGTACTGTCTGTCTTTTGATTATTTTTTATACTTTAGTTTTGTTTTTTCTTTTTGTATTTTGGCTTTCTTTGCCTGCGCTGTTGCCAGGACCGCCTTTACGTGTTCAGCATTCATCCCGGTTTGCTTATGGCCTCCGTGTCCTGGTTGTATTACCATGGTTGGTGCCCGCTGAGATGGGGACGTTTCCCGCATGCGCTGTCCATGCCGGCTAGTTCGTCATGTGATTCCATACTGACTTCACCTCGGGGTTCCCGGAAGGTGCGCCCTGTCTTTTGGGTGCGGCGCTTCGGCAACAGCGCGTTTTTAAGGAAATGTGCAATTAGTAAATACACTATTTAAGGTTAACATATGTTGATAACATGTAGCCATTGATTAAGGGGTTTGCCCCGAAACGCGTCGGCACTTCCATGCCTTATCCCGCACTTTTGCCATTCTGTTTTTAATGGATTTTCAATAAATAGGATTTTATTTTTCATCTATGGGCCATTTTCTTATGGACAGCTGGATCTATCGACTTTGTTTCTTACTGGCTGTTTTTCCCTGGCACTGGGAGGATCCGTGCTGTCTGCTGGAGAGGTGAGCTGGCATTCAACTCTATGTTTCTCAGACAGTGAAAACAAACAACTTTGGAATTGGATGTCATTAGCAAAGCTGTCTTGTTTTCACAGTATTCCTTAGCTTCGTTTTCTGTAAAGAAACTTCTCCCGTGCTGGTCGGATAGTTGGATCCCAGCTCCTTGCATTTCATTAGCGGAGGGCTCTAATAATTTACATTCTGTTTGCCCCCCCGGATGGTGGTATTCATGGAGCTTGCATTCCTGCCTCTCACTCAGAATTAGGGGCTGAGAACAATTTCACTCTATACAGCTAGCTGCCTCCTCATTAACACTGCAGCTGCCTCTATAATCAGAAAACATCAGAATTGTGCCACAGTGCCTTAATGCTCCTGCGTGTATGGGGCCAACAAAAATTTCACTCTCTACAGCTAACTTCTCCTCATTGACACGCAGCACTTCAACAATCAAAAACAGCAGAATTGTGCTGGGTGCCTTTTAAACATGAAGGGGAACGGATTTGGCCCAGGAGGACCAACTGTACAAACCTCCGCGGACAGATCAGTGCTGATTCATGAAGACTTTTTAACGAATGAAAAGCCTTTGGTATGTAAACAACCTTACAAAAACGACTGCATTTTGGGAGAGGACAGGTGTTGTGTTGTGTGTGTGTGTTGAGGGACACTGGAGCCAGCATGAACAGTGAAGGGGGGATGATGTAATTCCCTTTACTTAAGAAACACTTAGCTGGGATGGGAAGAAACGCCCCTGGATTTCAGGAAGTGAGAGCAACAAGCTTCAAGAGAACAGCCCAACTGAAGAAGCGATACATCCCCTTTAATGAAGGAAAGCATAAAAAAACACTGCTGTGCTCTTCACAATTCTCTTGCAGGAGAAACTGGATGTCACGGATGCCCCTGCAACTCTCGTTCCGGGTCGCAAGCGCATCCATGCCCCGCTGCCCAGTGGCACGGCGACCCGCGTATCGGGTTGCAGGCACGCTCGTTCCCCCACGTGTTCCACGAGCTACTTACCTGACCTCGCTCCTGCGCACCTCTTCCCCGCGGCGCGCGCAGCCGGCAGTGTTGATTAAAGGGCCCGGCATCGGGAATTTTATTTCCGGCCTGCCCCTATTAAGCCTGCCCCTTCCTAGTGACCTCGCCGGATCTTTTTGCCCTTTGCCTTTGAGAAAGCGTTCCTAAGCCTTTTTCTGATTACATGACCGAACCTTTTTCCTCCGTCCTTTGACCCCAACTTGCCGCCCCCTGACCTTTGCCGTCCCCCACTACGGCCTGCCCACCCACTTTTTCCCGCTACACCCGGGTGACCCACTTAGATTCCCTCCCCCGGGGTGGCTTATTCCTTGCTTGTGGGGGTCCAGAGGGTCCCCTATCCCAACCATGACAGTAAAATCCCGGGGCCTGGATCCCGCCAAAGGTGTCTTTACCGAGCATCTCCAACATCACCCCCGTCGGGTCAAACAATCGAAGCAGTCGCGCACAAGCACGCAGTCGATCAACTCCCCTATGAGCAGCAGCTATCGCCCACTCAGCAGCACAGTGGGACTGTGGTGGCCCTCCCCCCCCGTGGCAGTCCTCCAGTGGGGCCCCAAAAACTGGGTTTTGCCCCATTCCAAACCAATTTTGTTGGGGACCCAAAGGCCGGCGGGGGCTTCTTTCCCCCATTGCCCCCTTTCACAGGGAACTTATGGCGGGTTCACCCCCAATGGGAAAAGGTCAAAGGGTTGGCCTTCATGGTAAAGTTTTCCTCACGGGAAAAAGGGCCCGGCCGGGGCAAATCCCTCGGGGACCGAGGCCCGACCCCGGTTCCAGGCGGGGTCTTGCGACATTTCTGAAGGAGTTCCCCCAGTGTTTTCCGAGGAGCCTGCCGTGCTTCGTTCCCCGAGACCCCCCTTTATTAAACCCTTTGCAGCAAGGGAACTCCTACGGGGGTAAACTACGCCGTGCAATTCCCACTTTAAAGATCGGATTTTGGCATGGAACAAATGCACGTTTTTGGGGCCCCCTTTTAAAGGGAAAGGGTTTCTCCATTCAGTTTAAGGATGCCCCTTTCTCCCTCCCGGGACCCTCCTTTTCATTGGGGCAAGCCATCCACCTGGAAAACCGGATTGAAAACCGCTTTCGCGGAAAAACCGTGGGGAAAGGCCCCGGGAAAGTGAAATAAACCCAAGCCCTGAAACGTTGTCTACCTCGTCTTGCCCGGTGTTTCTTGGGGCCCCCCACTGCCCCCTTCCCACCCGGGCTGTGGAAGGGGCCATGCAAGTGGATAGAGCCCACCTGACTCCGCGGGAAAATTTAAAAAAGTCGCCCGTAAGGAGAACCTATGCCTCTACTCCCGGATTTCCCTGAACACTCCTCGGGGGTTTTCCCCGGCCCGTACGAAAACGCCCCGGGAAAACCCAAGCGCCCCTGGGTTTTCGGGGGAGAGGGCCCCCTAGGTAAAGGAAAACCCCTCCCCTCATTTGAAACATCCCCGTCCTATTTGGGCCCCTGGGCCGGGCACCCATTTCCCAAAGGGCCTCACCTTCTTAGCTCGGGGTTGGCTGGAAAATTTTCCCTTGGGGCCCGGGCTCTTTGTCTCAACAAACCCCCCGGGGGCCCCCCCCTGGAGGACCTCTGGCCATCTTCTATCATTGGGGAGATCCTCACGATCCATTTGTTACCCGTCCCTGCCCTTTGTCCCTTTCAAGGGGGGGCACTTTATAAGGAGGGGACTTTCTTTTTAAATGTGTTCCCAAAGGCTTCCTCTTCCTTCCCCCCGGGGCCCTTCCCGGTGGCTGCAACGCCCATTCCCCCGGAAATTCTAACTGGAAAGGGGGGGCAAAGGGGAACTTGCGATGGGGATCAAATGTGGGTTTTCTCCCCTGTTTTGGCCCCTCCCCCCGTGCTTACCGATTCTCCTTTTTCCCGCTAAGCCTCTAGCGGGGTTTTTCCCCGCCTGTATCAAGAGTATTTTATGTTTTTTCCCCGGAAGCAACCCAAAACCCTTTGCCTCCTCATCGTCCCAAAACGATGCCCTATTGATCTTCTCCCCCAAAACATCTCCCCCCAGGAGCGGGGTTTTCCCTTGCTGTGAGGGAAGCCCCCGGGCGATGTCCCCCCTACATCAAGGAGAATCTCCAAGGGGTTTATTCAAAAAGTCTCCTCTCGCGGTGCCTGGTTCTTTTTCGTAACGAAGGAGGATGGATCCCGCGCCCAAGTATCGATTACTGGGGTTCTCAACAAAATCACCAAAAAAAATCGAAAATTTTCCCGAGCTACTTGACCGGTTTCCGCGGACCCAAAAAATTTTCTCCAAACAAAAACCTAAAATGGAGCTTAAAACCCTGTTTCGGATTCGTGGGGGAGACAGGGGAAGCGGCCTTAAATATCGTAATGGGATTTTCGAGAAACCGGTCATGCCCTTTGGTCTCTGCAATGCTCCAGCATTTTTTTCCGGGAGTTCGTCAATGACATTTTTCCCGGGGGACCCCCTTTATTACTGTTCGTTGTCATCTTTACGATATTCTAATTTTTTCCCCCGAAACCGAATTTCCCCCGTCTGCCAAAGTATGTCAATTCCCCTTTTGCGTTTTAGGGCTAAACCCCCCTCTATGCCAAAATCGAAAAATGTCGTTCCATCAGCAAAACCTTCCAATTTCCTTTAGGGTACATTTTTTTCGGACAAGGGGGTGCAGATGGAAACCTGCCAAAATTTTCCCGCCTTTCCCAGTTTGGGCCCAAAAACCCGGGGCCTCTGAGCCATAAAAAGGGGAAATTTCCCGGGGTTTCGCCCAAATATTTTTTAGGGCAGTTTGTTTTCCGCACTTCTCCTCATGGAAACCCCCTATAGTGGTTTAACCAAAAAGGGCAGTAATCCTAGGGTTTTGGCCACCAAACCGGGGGGAAGAAGCTTTCCTCAAGCTTTGGCTGCATTCGCCTCCCCCCGGGACTCCCCACAGCCTAAAAAGAAAAACCCCCTTCTTTTTGGAGGTCGATGGCCTTCCCCGTGGGACCGGAGCTGTACTTTCCCCCAAAAAGGGCCCCCCAAAAGGGAAGACCCCCACATGTTGGGTTTTTTTTCAAAAAATTTTCTTCTTTTCTGAGAGAAATTAAAGCTATCGGGGGAACCCCAGAATTACTGGCTATCAAAACTAAACTCTAGGGAAAAATGGCGCTATCTCCCGGAGGGGGGGTCGGGCACCCCGGGCAAATATTTACACCGACCATCAGAAAACCCCCTTACCTCCCCGACGGCCCCGCGTTTTAAAACCCCCGGGCCCGGGACGATGGGCTCTATTCTTTTTAGGTTTTTAATTTTTTTGTTTTATTTTCCCCCCCGGCCCGGGGGAAAAAAGTCAAGGCCGATTTCCCTCTCCCGTGCCCCTACGTAAATTTGGGAAAGAATCAGCACCACGGGATATTTATCCCCCCCCGAAAAAGGGAAACTCTGCTGCCCCCATAGGGAAATTTCAGCGAAACCCCCCCTGGCCCAAAACTTATATGCGGGCCCGGCTCTACGAAAAAGGATCTGCTTTTGGGGAAAATTTTCTCTCGAGAAGCAGGAACCCTGGGAGGAAGAAATTTTTACTCCTCATCTCCCATTTCTATTGGGGGCCCACTCTGGCCAAAAGGTTCGTGAATTTTGTGGAGTCGTTTCACCTCGTGTCCTCCCAAACTCAAGCCGGGAAAGGGCCCGCTGGGAGCCAATACCCATTTTCCCGATTGTCCCTGGGGCCCAAAGTGGGGCCCTGGGAATTTTTTTACGGGCCTCTCGGCTTTCCCCTTTGGGGAATTCCGTGATTTTGGGTAGTAAAGGGGTCGTTTTTCTAAAATGTCCCCTTTTGTTTTCCCCTGCCTGGTCTACCCCCTGCTACTCGTTTGGGCGGGAAAATTTTTTCAAGCATATTTTTCGGCTCCCTTTGGGGTGTCCCACCATCTTTGTCCTTTTGACCGGGGGGTTTTAATTTTTTCTAGGTTCGGGGGGCTCCCCTGTAAAACCCGCTACAAGTAAAAAAATTTGGGTTTCTCCTCAGCCCCATCACCCCAGTCCAACGGGGAGGTTTGGGGAAAGGTTTAAACCCCTACTGGGCACCTACTGTGGCAATTTGTTTCCCGTCTTTAGGTGACTGGCTAATCTTCTACCCTGGGCAGAATTTTCTTATAATTGTTTGACCTTTCCGGGGTCTGCCGGGGCCACCCTTTATTGGCCCCATGGGGGGACCCTCCCCCCCACCCCTCCCCCTCTCTGGGTGCCCCCAAAAGGGGCCCGGCTGTGGAAGATTTGGTTCAAAAACCCGACTGGGCCCTTTTGGAAAAACCCAAGGCCCCAAACTCTACTCCGGGCTTCCGTTTCCCAACAAGATCAAGCTGACAGGAAGCGAAGGGCCTCCTCCCCCCTCTTCTCTCCAAGGGGGCAAGGGTTTTGGCTGTCGGCAAAATTTATCCGCCCTCAAATCCCCCGGGTTTTAAGCTTGGGGGCCCCCCAAGGGTTCCCTTGGGGGCCGTTGAAAGGGGCTAAAACGCCTAAACCCAGAGGCATACAAGCTCCGCCTTCCTCCCACTATGCGGGTCCCGAACTCCTTCCATGTCTCTCTTCTGAAGCCGGTCATCCTAAATCGTTTCTCTCGGAAAGATGTTCCTCCCACTCCTGAGGCTGACACCACCAATGTCTTTACGATAAAGGAAATTCTGGACATGAAAACGGTCAGAGGGAAACGTCTGTTCTTCATTGACTGGAAGGGGTTCGGGCCCAAAGAAAGGTCCTGGGAACCAGAAGACAATATCCTGAACCATAATGTTATCAGGTGATTCCTTCAGGCCAGGAGGGGGGAGCTAAGGGGGGGGGGGTACTGTCATGGATGCCCCTGCGACGTCGGCCCGGGTCCCAGGCGCATCCGGGCCCCCCGGCACGGCAACCCGCATATTGGGTTGCAGGCCCGCTCGTTCCCCCACCTGTTTCACGAGCTATTTACCCAACCTCGCTCCTGCTGCAGCCTCTGTTCCGCAGCATGCGCGTGCCACCGCTCCCTTGGGCGTGCGTGCCGGCAGTGTTCAATTTAAAGGGCCAGTGCACCGGTAATTTGCTATTGCCGGTCACTGCCCCTATTTAAACCTGCCCCTTCCTAGTGACTTCGCCGGATCTTTAGTGCCCTTAGCCTATTGAGAAAGCGTTCCTAAGCCTTGTTCTGATTACCGTGTACCGAACCGTTTGCCTCCGTCCTTTGACCACGAATCTTGCCGCCTGCCCTGACCTTCTGCCTGTCCACGACTACGAACCATAGCCGCCTGTCCTGACCTTCTGCCTGTCCCTGACTACGAGCCTGCCTACCGAATTTGTACCTCGCTACACCTCGGCTGCCTCCGCAAGCAAGTCACGTCAGGGGTAGCGACCTGGTAGACTCCCGCCGCAGCAAGTCCATCCCTTGCGTGGCTTACGCCATTGCTTGCGGAGGTCCAGAGGATCCACTATCTCCAACCGTGACAGTGGATGGCAAAATAAGTGCTAGGAATAGGCCAAAAGGAATTTGAATGAAAAAATAACTTTTACCATGCCAAAGGAGTTGAAAAGAAAAGTCTGCTTTACTAGCAGAGGGATACAGTGAGCGTCATATTGCCTCCATCCTTAAAATTTCAAAGACTGCAGTCCATTACAAGATCAAGCAGCAGACATTGGAGACAACAAAGCTACAGACCGGCAGAGGGTGAAAGCGACTCTCCAATGACCGGGATGACCATCATCTTATTCGGATGTCACTCAGCAACCGCAGGATGACATCGAGTGACCTACAAAATTAATGGTAAATGGCAGCTGGGGTGAAGTGCACGGCCAGAACAGTTCGTAACAGGCTCCTAGAGGCAAGGCTCAAGTCATGTAAAGCTAGAAAAAAGCCTTTCATCAATGAGAAGCAAAGGAGAGCCAGATTGAAGTTTGCCAAAGACCATAAGGATTGGACCACAGAGGACTGGAGTAAGGTAATCTTCTCTGATGAGTCCAATTTTCAGCTTTGACCAACACCAGGTCCTCTAATGGTTAGACGGAGACCTGGTGAGGCGTACAAGCCCCAGTGTCTTCCACCCACTGTGAAATTTGGGTGAGTATGTATGATGATCTGGGGATGCTTCAGCAAATCTGGAATTGGGCAGGTTAATCTTTGTGAAGGACGCATGAATCAAGCCGTATAAAAGGTTATCCTGGAAAAACACTTGCTTCCTTCTGCTCAGGCAATGTTTCCCAACTGTGAGGACTGGTTTTTCCAGCAGGACAATGCACCATGCCACACAGCAAGGTCAATCAATGTGTGGATGAAGAAGCACCACATCAAGACCCTGTCATGGCCCGCCCAATCTCCAGACCTGAACCCCATTGAAAACCTCTGGAACGTAATCAAGAGGAAGATAGTCACAAGCCATCAAACAAATTAGAACTGCTTACATTTTTGTGCCAGGAGCGGCATAAGGTCACTCAAAAGCAGTGTGACAGACCGGTGAAGAGCATTCCAAGACGCATGAAAGCTGTGACTAAAAATCATAGTTATTCCACCAAATATTGATTTATGAACTCTTCCTGACTTAAAACATTAGTCTTAGGCTAGGTTCACACGGTGTATTTGCAGGGCGTAATTACGCCCCGCAGTTATGCCGTGTGGCCAGGGACAGAGTGGGTGCGGGGGGCCGGCACCTCGCTGGCCCATAGACTTGTATTACCAGCGGCGCGTATACACAGCTGGTAATTCACATGTCAATTATCTCCCTCCTCGGCGTATTCACCGAGCAGGGAGAGGAGACGTAATCCATAGTTCTCTATGAGAACTGTGGGAGTTCCGGTTCCGGCGCCGCGATGCCCGGCCGTGTGTAAGGGAGGCTCCGACACCCCCGTGCCTTACCCGCATCCTGAACGGAGTATCCTGGCCGGGAGCAGGTCCCCGTAGCGGCGGATGGTGCCGTGAGTACAGCGGTGGCTGAGCGGGGCGCAGGGGCGCATCTATCTCCCGCTGGTAGGCGAGAAACTTTGCGGGAGTGTTACAGCAGCCGCATGGCGCCCGCCATCTTAAACGGCCGCGACAGCTCTCACATCAGGATGGGGGCTGGCGACAGAGACTAACCAAGCCAGATACAGAGAAGCTGCTAATAGCCATGCCCTACATTGAAATATGCATGAGCTCTACCAAGGAGCCTATTAAATAAAGTATGGCCACCTAACCAGCTGCAGAGGGCCATTGCATGGACAGAGATTTCATGAGCACCTGATCTGTATAACCCTGCCAAAGCTCATAAGCCCCTGGGCATCCACACCAGCGGTGTCAAGTCTGAATGTAGTGAGCTGAGTGAGAGACAGTTAAGCTACCATATTCCTTGCCTCCAGTGACATTTGGGAAGGGTGAAGAGCACCAGACTGTTGTAGTAATATTAAGGGCATATGTACAGTTCTTAAATGGACAGATATCTACTGAAAATGTCGGCCAAGACTAGAAGTGCTCTGAAAAACCAAAAAGGGGAGACGATGCCATCTAGTGACCAAAAGGATTATGACATGCCTCAACTTTCTGAAAATTCATCATCCACTGCTCCAGATTCTGATGATTATCCGCCGTCTAGATTCAATATCACAGACCTGAAGCAAATTGCAATAGAGGTGGCGAAAGTAATCTTGCCGGACTTACAGGCCTCACTAACTGGCATGGTAGGCACGACCTTGAAAGAGCTGCAGGGGACGGTGGCGCAGCATGAAGAGCGGCCTGACGATGTGGAAGAAAGGACCCTCTCGGTCGAAAAAGATATTGAGGATCTCCAATTCCAACTTCAGGAAATGGCCAAAGATAATAAAAAGTTGTGGGAAAAGTGTGATGATTTGGAGAATCGATCTAGAAGAAACAACTTGAAGCTGATTGGTGTTCCAGAATCTTTATCACAAGCTGCTCTAATCAATCTATGTGAAAATGAAATTCCGCAGTATTTCGGCATACTTAGAAGGTGTAAAGTGGAGCGGGCGCATAGGTTGGGGCCAGAAAGGAGAGATCGCTCAAATGTGCCAGACGATAAACGAAAAGATCGTCCGAGACACCTGCACTTTGCAAGTATCTGGACTATTCGGATAAAGAGGAAATTCTAAGCGCTTACAGAACAAAAAGTTCAGGAATCGAGCTGCATGGATGTAAAATTTTATTATTTGCTGACTTTTCGGCTGAGGTCACCAGGAGACGGAGGGCATTCTCTGCCATCTGCTCGGAGCTGCATAAATCTCAACAGAAATTTGCTCTATTGTACCCAGCGACGCTGAAGGTGTTTCAACATGAGGGTCCACCTCTTTTCTTTAAAGATCCCCAATCAGCAGTGGAGGGATTAGGTCTTCAAGTGATCTTGGTTGATGGACAACGGCGAACCACAATGCTAGATGGTGGCCGAGAGGCGCAGCGGTGGAAGGATAAGAAGCCAAGACTCGACACTACTAGTGGATCCTGAAGGATGGGGCGACAGAGAGACGCTTTGTTAATGCTGATGTATCTATGCCCTTTTTAGGGTCTCAATATATAAAGTGTATCCTTTCAGGTTCGACTATATTCATAGTTGGTGGTAGTTACCATTTTATATCTAATGTACAATGTATTAGGAGTAGTATTACTACTGTCTTGTAATATATTGCATATTTCTCATCCTCTGTTCCAAGGGTTATTTTTGACAAGCAAATTAACAGGGGTACATGTATCTGGGCCAATAAATAGATCTTTTGTAATGAAGGATGTGGGGAGAGGGAGGGGGTAGTTTCTTTTAGGAAGATTGCCTTCAGATGGATGGCCGGGGTGAAGCGGAAAAAAGGAAGTTCAGTAGCACTGTTTTCTTAGGAGGGACAATGGGTGTCACCTCTGGATTAAGAAGTGCATTTTTCATTGTTGGGGATATTTGGGACGTTTTCCCATGTTCAGATCTAGTTAGGGTTTCCTTTTTCGAGATTCATTTGGGGCTAGCACTACAGTCATTTAGTTTTCTGGTATTCAGCGAATCATGCGTATTATCACATGGAATGTGAAAGGATTGCGTTCGCCTCAAAAGCGGATGATGGTACTCCGACACCTTAAGCGCCTGAAAGCGGATCTTGCCCTACTCCAGGAAACGCATCTAGGTGAGGCGGATTTCTTTAGGTTAAAGAAAATGTGGGTGGGGGAGGTCCTGGGATCCCCAGCGGTGGACTCAAAGGCAGGAGTTCTAACATTAATTAGCAAGCATGTGCAGTATCGCATTCTAGACCAATGTAGAGACTCGGAAGGTAGGGAGCATAGGGTAACTATTTCCACCTCTACAGATACTATTAGTATTTACAACGTTTATTGTCCGAACGAAGGTCAGCATAGATTCTTGCGAGACTTAACTGCTCGGGTACTGACAGACTCCAATGGGCTGAAATTTGTGGGGGGTGATTTTAATACGGTTGTTGATACAAAAGAGGATCGAAAGAGGCCAAATTACGAGAAACTAGTGGGAAATACGCCGAGAGTCGGCCTTAGCTGAATTTTTTGAGGGGACAGGGCTGGTTGATGCCTGGAGGTGAGGCATCCTGAAGGGAGAGAGTATACGTTTTATTCGCCGGTGCACGATTCATGGTCTCGCATCGATTATTGCTTAATCTCCTCTTCATTGAAACTTAGACTGAGGGATGCCCGAATAGATGATATTATAATTTCAGACCACGCCCCACTGTCTGTTACGCTGAGTGATACCATCCCGAGAGGCACTGATTTTAAAATGGCGATTCCAACCTTTCTTGCAGATAGGGGGGAGTTTCAGTCGCTGCTGCAAAAGTTGGTGGATTGAATTTAGATCGCAAAATGCAGAGCATGCAACCACCCCGCAGCTCCTTTGGGATACGGCGAAAGCGGTATTACGAGGACGGCTTATATCTCATGTAGCCAAAATCAAAAAAGATATCAGACAGGGGCTGGATAGGCTCAGTGCAGCATTGAGGATAGCCTACACAGCATTTCAAGGAAACGTTTCCACAGCAACTAAACAAGCTTGGCAGCTAGCTAAAGAACAGTATGAAAATTGGCTAGAGAAAAAGGAAGCGATGGAATTTGCGACTAAGGAGGCAAAACTATTTAAATTTGGCAATAAGTGTGGCAAACTGTTAGCTAATCTGGCCAGGCCGGAGGGGAACATAAACCCCCCACTCGTTAAAAGACAGCAGGGTCAGTGCAGTCCCACCCAAAGGGCGATAAATGATATATTCCGATCATATTACCAGTCTCTATATGCCAGGGATGGGAACATCAAGCCGCCAACCAATTTTGCCCTGCGAAATCTGGGACTGGCGTCCCTGACGGAAGAAGAAAGGGATAGATTGAATTCTCCGGTTGTCCTTGAGGAACTGAAGGGTGCAATTAAATCGCTAAAGAATAACAAAGCCCCGGGCCCTGATGGCTTCACCGGGGAATTCTATAAAATATTGAACGATCATATTGCACCAGACTTATTAGATCTTTTAAACAGGTACTTAGGAGGGCAAACAGTACCCGAGACAGTCAACACTGCCTAAAAAATTACTGCCAAAGCCGGACAAGGATCTGTCTTAGCGGCCTCGTACAGGCCCATATCATTGATTAATGTGGACCTGAAACTTATCTCAAAAATTATGGCGGATAGATTAGCGGTTGTACTACCTAAATTAATATCCCCTTTGCAAGTGGGATTTGTGCAGGGCAGATCTGCTGTGACGAATATTCGCAAGGTCCTTAACGAAATTAAAATGAATCCCCAGTTGCATAGCTCTCCGGGAGTCATGACCATTGACGCTGAGAAAGCTTTTGAAACGTGTCGGGCAAGGCTTTTTTAATGTCCTAGAGTATATGGGCTTCTCGGGCGCCCTTTATGCTGTTTTTGGGGCTCTCTGTATAGCTCTGGGAGCCAGAATCTATACTCCTGGGTTCCTATCTCAGGTCTTTGATCTACAGAAGGGGACGCGGCAGGGTTGCCCTCTTTCCCCACTCCTGTTTAATCTGTCGATTGAGCCTATGGTCAGGGCTATGGAACAAGAGCCAAACATTATGGGGATTGCAGTTGGTACTATACAACTAAAAACAGTGCTATTTGCAGACGACATATTGATGTTTATGTCTGACCCAGTGAGGGAAATGAAGTCAATATTTAAGCTTGTTCAGCACTTTGGCGATTCTTCTGGCTTACGAGTCAATATTGATAAATGTGACATACTAGACATTTCGCCCAAGGGTATCCTATCTAAAATGGGGAAGGGATATAGCCTTCCAGTGAGACTGGCTAAGAACAGCATAAAGTACCTCGGGATACATATAGGAAGGCAGCCAGAGTCTATCTATAAATTGAATTTTGAGCCCATTATACACAAAATCGAAAAGGAACTCCATAAATGGAATAATTTGCCCCTGTCATTGTCAGGAAGAATCAACTTGATAAAAATGATTAGTTTTCCCAAAATTTTATATCCCCTGCAGACTGTCCCCTTGCTCCTGAAACATTTAGATATACAGCGTCTACATAGGCCTTTTCTTCCTTTTGTTTGGGCGGTCGGCAATCATAGGATCGCGCTGAAGACTTTGATGCTATCTAGAGATAGGGGGGGCCTTGGGCTTCCGGATGTCAGGACGTATAATTTGGCTTGCTTACTGCGACATGGACTAGATTGGATTCAAGGATCCAACCACTTCCCCCACATCGCTCTAGAAAGCTCCATAACAAGGCCATGGAGTCTGAGTAGTTTGCTGCATACTAAATTTTCATGTATTCTACCACAGATACGTAAATCCCTGGTAGTAAGGGATACGGTGTCAGCGTGGAAATCAATAAGGAAAATGATGGGTCTTCCTTTTGTGTGTTCAAAACACATGTATCTGTGGGGACACCCGGAGTTTCCCCAAGGGAGAGAAAACCCAGAATTTCAGAATTGGAGAAGTGGAGGGATACAGATGGTTAAGCACCTCTTTCACCCCTCGGAAAGTAGATTTTTGTCCAGTCACGAAATTAAAGCTAAACTTAGTTCTTCGGGGGGATGGTTCCTGGGTTACGCTCAGGTCATGAGCTTCCTGCGAACCCGCTTGAAAACGTACACCAAAGAATTTCAGTCCAACTGGCTAGATAATTTAATAGGAGAACCTCCACACAAAAATTCACTGTCTACTCTAGTTCGATATCTCAAAGAGTGCCAGTGGATGGATAGTAGACCTAGGATCTTTAAGAGATGGGCGCGTCAATTGGAGGATTCCGAATTACCGGCGAAGATACTCGAGGGATGGGAACTAGTGAGGAAAATTATCCCCTGTGAAAACTGGAGGGAATCACAATTTAAAATTTAAATTCATTATGCATATATGGATTTGATATACCTCCCCACCCAGATAGACCAGATAGATTGGTTGCATGCCCCAAATGTCAACAACCTGGGACTGATCTTTATCATGGGATATGGACTTGTCCCAAAATCCAGGACTTTTGGGGAGAGTTGGTGACTTCCCTTAATAGACAGTTGAATACTGATATAGATTTGTCGCCCTATCAGATGATTTTTCATATAGATTTGGAGGAGTCAAATATATCGGCGCTTGCTCATATTTTTTTTTTGATGGCAAAGCGTTGCCTCTTTAAGGTGGCTCAGACAAAGGGGGCCCTCAAATGACTTGGTAGTGAGAGGTTAAACGTTTTCTTTCCTGGATAGGGGAGCAAGGGGAAAAACCCAAAAAGAACGGCCAAAAGTTTTTCAGGAAATGAGAAATTTCATTTAAAAATTCTTGAAAAGCCCCAAGAAAAAGGGAACAATGATTCCTTCACGAACTAATTTTTATCTTAAAGAAAAATTTCAGGGGGGATTTTGGGCCCCTTAAAAAAAAATTAAAAAAAAAATTAATTAAAAAAAAAAGGGAACCAATGGGACAGGGGTGGGGTTTTGAGGGCCCTTTGGGTGGTTGGGGGGGGGTGGGCTGAGGGATACAACGCATTCGCATTTGGGGGGTGGGGAAACTTGGGACTGGGATAAAATGGGTAAGGGATGTTTTTAACCGGCTGTAGGTTTTTGGGGTTGGGAGGGGGGGGTTCAATGTCTTTTTAAAAAAAAGCCTTTTTTTTTTGTTAATTGTTTATTACAAGGGTTGTAATGAATTTTAAAGTGGAAAGCATCGATATGAATTGCTTTTGGATCCATATTTTTTTTGTTTCAAACTGGGTTTAATAAAAAAAAGTTTTTTTAAGAACTTGGATTACCGTTAGACTTTGGAGTATTCAGCGTAATTTGCGCACTCCGCCGAAAACCGACTGAAATACTCCAATTTTTAAGCCGGGGAACATGCCTTTTTTTTTTTCTATCTAAATAGAATTTTTTTCTTTGCTTATTTGAGTCTACACACGCTTTTTTTAAATTTTTTTTTTTAAGATTTCTCATTTACTGCAAATAAATAAAAATTTTTTATTTGAATTTTAAAACTTAACATAGTTTTTTATAAAAATAATGTACATTTTTCTCAAAAATACATACCATTGAAGAGAAAAATCGGAGAAACAAACTTTTGCAGTGGTCTCAATTTCATCTATACTATTAAAATAAAATAATATATATATATATATTATATATATATATAAAATATATATATATAATACACCACACACACACACACGTACGTACATATATACAATGTATATAACCTACCTATCCCTGTTGTCATCACTCCAGTTTATCACTGGCCTCAGTGGTCATGTGCCGCCATACATAGAGGCACAAACCGCTAGTTGCAGTGTCACATGAGTAATGGACGTGATATAGGTGGGGACCAGTAGGGCATATTGGATACAAACCTACCTAAAATATTGACAGACTTTAAGAAACTATGAAGACAGGCTCCTAAAATTATTTAAAGTGAACCTGTCAGGTGGTTTATGCTGCCCTGTGTGATAGAGCAGTATGTGATAGAAATCCTGCTCCAAATTATATAAACTTATATACCACAGAGCTCAGCTTCTCTCCCTCTGAGGAAAAAGCAGAGAAAATTCTGACCAGACTCCTTGACAATACCCCACCTACATACAGTGATTTACAGCTTCCCCTGTATTAATGTGTGTACAGAGCAAATTGTCAATCACTATATCTGGGCAGTGTCAGTAGTACTTTTATGTTTTACTTTTAAGATTTCCTCTGCTTTTTACTCAAAAATTCATCAAATTCTCTAAACCTATATATCACAGAGCTCAGCTCCTCTTCCTCTATTACAATCTGCTCTCAGATAGGACAGCAGAAGCCACCTGACAGGTTCCCTTTAAACATCCTTGGATAACCACTGTTCACTTAAATAGTATAAGCTGTTAACATTCTCTGATGGTTTAAGCAACTATAGCACCTGCTGTAAGTTTCAACGTTAACTAATCACACAGTTTTTTTTTTTTATCTCTGTGGGTAGCAGACAATGTTGGTTATTCCCTCAGTCCATCTCTCCAATTATAGTTGATCAATCAAGTGGTAGTTGGCACACCAAAGGCTAATCAGGTGAGACAGTAGTATACCTTATTTAATTTATTCATGTGAAGTGACATACACCATCATTTCTGCATGTAATAAAAAGTAGACAGAAGCGACATTTCAGGCTGAAAGCCCTTCTTCAAGCTTAATCTGGCAGCCAGACATGTAATGCTGTGAGCAAAATCCTACTTTAGCAGTGGTTATGAAGAAAAGGCCTATAGTGGACAGTGATAAACGAGGCCTGAAGCTCCATCATCAACGGAGTATTGGTTATAATCAGTGTATTCTGCTCATGGGCCCTGAGGACTGGCGTTGAAGAATACAAGCAAATAGGATATGGTCCCCCCACAGAGAGACATTCTGTAATGGCTAACACAGAGAGTTCGTTGCTTCGTGCATAGACACTTGAGATTTATGGCAGCTACTGACCACTCCAGGAAGAGATGGCTGTAGGTGGCTTTTGATAAGCATGTGTCTCTCCATTACAGTCTATGGAAGTAACAGCAACAGCTAAGGTTTGGTTCACATATATGTTGAATGTTCTGTTCAGAACATCTGTTGCATGTTCTGTCGGGAATCAGGAAAAAATAGCCCAGATCTGCACTATTTTTTTCTGTCTAAACAACAGACATCATGGAAAAAGGATGGACTCATTGGGCCACATGTAAGAAAACTGTCTAGGTCTAAAACCCACTTTGTAGCCAATAGCAACCAATCAGAGCGCCCCTCTCATTTTTCCAGAACACTATATGAAATGAAAGGGGCACTTTGATTGGTTGCTATGGGCAACAAAGTGAGTTTTAGACCTAGTTGTCATACATGTGTCCCATTGTATTAATAGGGTCCGCCAGGCGCTGTGGGTGTCTGTTGTGAAACGGATGCCCAGGTGTCCATTTGCACATATGCGCCCGAATGGAACCTCCAATGCAGATGTGAACCAAGCCTTAGCATGCATGTTATTTCCAAGTTGTGTTGGTATTATCTAAATCCTTTATTACATCTTTACACTCTACCATTAGTGAATTTGTTTGTTTACACAATTGAAATAGTGTGTATGTGGTCATATACAACTGGGCACCAAAAATTCTGTAAACATAAATATCACTCCAGACGACCAGTTTTTCCGCAGGAGTCATGGTATTAGTTTGGGGTTGACTGCAAGACTGACATCCCCATTTTGCGAACAGTCATTTTGTCACTTTTCCTTCCCAAGTATAGAACCTACTCAAAATATATTCATAGTGGAATAAAACAGGAGATGCGGACATTTGAAGACCAATTTGTACTTTGATGTTAGTGAAAATGTTTAAGAATAAGGAAAATAAAGACATGGTGTCATAATTGTCTGAAAATTATGTAGCGTGTGTAATTTGCATAATCCATGTAGCTAATAAGCCCAAATGGTACGTTAAATCCAATATACTCATCTCAGCAGAATCAAACCATTACCTTTCTTGGCAATGTCATCTAAAAATCCATCTCCGTCATTTACCAGCTAATAAACCCTTCTACAGTTAAAGAGGTTTTCACACAATTGACATTTGTCATCTATCCATACACTCTTTGGGACTGATGAAGCAACAGGCAAGCATGTGTGCCTTCATGTAAACACTTCCTGTTTGCTTAACTGCAATGACAAAAAACACAGGACTAATTCTAGTGATCGAAGGGACCTGTGGGTAAGTGATAGATGCCTTTTGTGTGGAAAGCCACTGTGACTTGCATATTTTCATAGTCATATTGATCGAGTTGTGTTACTATGCTAGTTAACATACTTGATGACTATAGTTTACCAAGTATTTCAACGACTAAAGGCATTTTGCAAAATCCCTTTCTCAGTAAATGGGGAGATGGACCTGCATAGCTCTCCCCCCTCATGTCTGTGGGAGGTCTTAATATAGCTGAGCATACTCACTTGGCTATATTTGGAACTGCCCTAAAAAAAAGGGGAGAACTGCACAAGTGTGGCCATCTCCGCTTTCATGGAGGGTAGCTTGTAATGAGTTACAAGCCGACCTCCGGAACGGATTTTGACAAGTGCCAAAACCTCTAGGTTTACCCACAAACCACTTTTATGAGTAGGAGTACCATGTACAGGTCAACTGGGGTTTTTAACCACTTACTGAAATAGGATTTAATGTTTCGTCATAAGATCGGTAAAGTGTATGGAGTGGACTCTCTTGCTCAGCCCACTCCATACGACAGGTAATGGCTGTTAATTACTGCTTGGACGTGCTGCAAGCAATTGGGATCAGAGATTGCTTTGATCCCGGAATTTCAACCACTTAGATGTCACAGTCAATGTGACATAAAAGTGATTAAGGAACAGCGACGCACACCAATCCATTGCCCAATCACAGCCCCCAAGGGGTTAATACTGTTCCTCAAACCGCTCATAATACATCGGTGCCATAAAGCTTCTGTTCCCTAACTCAAACTGCAGTTTCTTCTGTGTATTCTTATATGATGCAGCTTCAGTTTGTCTCCTGCCCTCCTAACAGTGATTCTCAGTGTCAGCTTTCACAAGCAGGGTGCATGGGTAAACTCCATAAAGTTGCTTCGGATATATACCGAAAAGTCTGCACACAGAAGACAGAGACAGATAATGTGAGCTAAAAAAAAGTTTTATAACTGCAGCTACATTGTAGGAACTCATTTACTACATCACTGCACTCCTGGTTTCTTAGATAAGGAAGAAATAATATCTTCAGCAATACTCTATGAATGGAGGGACATACAGAGGAACAAGGAGGGAAGAGCATGGTGCAAGGAAAGGTATCAACAGCTGCCAGACTTCATTTTCTAGACTATAAGGAAATCCTATAGTTCACACCAAGTTTGCCTCAAAGGGGAGACATCTCTTGGGTAGTCCTGAGAGCAACTGACTGTCCGATGACATAGCGGCCCATGATGAAAGGAACGGGAATGAACAAGATCACACTGCCAAAATATAGTTAACATAAGTTAATAAAGGGGTTTCTTCTAGTTATCCTCCAGGGAAAATATTTCAGTGCATTCTAATTTTTAAATCATTCTTTGTCTGGAGGGCCACCACATACAGCAGCATATTAAGACACTGGAGTGGTTCTAGAAAGTTACTTGTTGAATAATATACCACATCTCCATGCCAGGCTCCTCTTACTGGGATGCAGGAGAAAATTTCACAAGCATCAAACTTCTTCAGTAAAGAACCCATAAGAGCTCAAAAAGCCAAACGGAAAAAAACAAAAAACACAAATACGAATGTAATTTATCAACATAAAAGAGGAATCCTGAGGATTGTGCAGTGTGTTGACAGACGTGGACTCAAATGGGATAACCGTTTCAGGTAGGGTAACAAATTGACAGGTGGAAGAAAAAAAAAAATCATTTAATTGTATAAGAAAACCAAATGATACATGAAAAAAAAAAATAAAAGCAATAACATATCTTGCTGCTGTGTATGTTGGCACAGTCTATCTATTGTGACAGCAACAAGTTGTCAGAGAAAAAGTTGTTACACCAAGGGTTTTCACATTATAAAGCTGTTCTCACAGAGACCGCTTCATCCACACGTTGTTAATCCAGAATTGACACGTGATCAGTTGTAAATAAAGTTGAACCTGTGAAAGAAATTAGACATTAATATGGGACGTAATGTTATTCCTCCATTCAATTATTTGCTATCAAACAAGGAAGAGAAATCTGGTCTGACAAGGTGCACATTCAAATACAAGTAGTATGTACACAGTCATATTACAAGTGTATTCAATATACAGGCAATTATTTACATATTTCAAGGGGTTGATTAGCTTTAAATATGTAGACAAAAGGTAAGCAAAGACTATTATCAAATACATTGCTGTTCGAATTTTGCTTGGTTTTAGAGTTAGAGCAGATCTTATCTCTTGCTTGTATATACAAGCTTCTGTAGCTACCGGCCAACTCTCTCTGCTCTCATTGCTCCAGCTGACTTGCTGTACCATGGTGAGATCACTATCTGCTGTGTCTTACCAGCAACCCAGCAGGTTGTTCATCTTTGTAACTGACAAACTTTAACCCTGTAGATCTCAGTAGCCTTCTGCCCTACTGCTTAAAACACTTCTGTTTCTAATGTCCCGCTAACAGGATCAGCTAGGAATAGCAGATGTCAATCATTGCTGTTGAACCAACCACAGCCAAACCAGGACATGGGAGCTTAAAGCCGTCTGTGGCTTTATGAAACAGCATGGTGAGAACACACGTTTAAATTCATGTAGAAGTAGAGATACACTTTAGGGAACTATATTTACTATTTTGCCATAGGCAAACTTAAACTCTATCAGTTCTCTAGCTGTTAAACACTAAAACGTAACTTTTATTATATCCATCTCTTAACATCTAAACACACTATTTAAAAACCTGATCTCTAACCTCATCATTTAACCCTTTTTGCTTCTGAGAGAGGGAATAACTCCCTTTCTATTATCAAGTCAGACTTGATAATAGAAAGGGAGTTATTCCCTCTCTCAGAAGCAAACAAGGGTTAAATGGTGTGGTTAGAGATCAGGTTTTTAAATCGTGTGGATAGAGGGTATGAGTTAGATATAATAAAAGTTACGTTTTAGTGTTTAACAGCTAGAGAACTGATAGAGTTTAAGTTTGCCTATGGCAAAATAGTAAATATAGTGATCAAAAGTCACTTTGTTCTCTTGCGAGATTCCCAATTTCTTGGAGATTATGTGACACTTTAAGGAAAGCACAAACTTACCTACTAAGAAGCTGTGGAAGGCTGGAAATGATGGGTCCGTAACCAGGGGCATTGTCATACAATTCAAACAAAGGGGCAGCAACAAGTTTGTAATTTTTCGGAACGGCAAACAGTGCTAAAGAGAAAAAAAATAAAATAAAAATCATTTTTTACGGAAAGGAGTTGTCTGGAATTTTTAGGTAAGAGCCATTGCCAGCATAAAACAAACAAAAAAAAAAATACTTCACTAAAAGGAAAAATTTATTTTTACTTAAAGGGGTTTTCCAGGATTTTAGGGGAAAAGCCACTACCAGCATGACAGAAAAAAAAAACCAACTAACACCACTTTACTTGCCAGACAAATACTTTGCTGCCGCTCTGTTATTGCCTGCAAGTCCTGCCATTATGAGACCACATACACCTGCAGCCAATCACTGGTTTCAGTGTTGGTTTTTGCATGAACAGAGCAAGATGGCTGAATCCGGTGACTGATGGCAGGAGCAGGGAGAACCAAGAGTTTACAAGTCTTTGCTATATTTTTTTGCCAGTTGTAACTCGTCAAATTTTCTAAAAATCACCAACAAACATTTTACATCTACTACTATATTTGCTGGTATAAGGAAAATGCCAACTGATTTCCAAAAATGTATGGACTTTTCAGACGAGTCCCACTGATACTACACAACCAGGGCTGTGGAGTCCGTGCCTATTTTGCAGGAGTCGGAGTCGTCATAAAAGGGACCGACTCTGACTCCCAAAATATATAAGTTGGTCCAGTTAGTTCGATCCAAAGAGCAAGAGGAGTTGGGTGCGGCCAGTGCTACTGCTTCCATATCTTCAGCCTCATCACATGAGGAGTGTAATTGATGACATGGAGCAGGCAAAGCGCTGCCCCCAGGGGAGAAAATCCCGCCCCCAGGGCAAACAAATTTCAGCAAAATTTTTCACCTGCTTTCAAAGAAACAGCAGAGATCAACCATTCATCAAAACTGACTGTGGCTGAGGCAATTCCTTTATACCCTGACATTGTTAGAGATGTTGCCCCTGTGGTCACCGCTTTGCCCCCAAGTTAGTGTAGAGAGGCCTTTCTTTAGCCCGGAAATAATGAGATCAGATGTGAGGTCATGTATGCAGGATCTGATGGAGGCAATACTATTTCTCAGAACAAATTCAGAGACTCCACAAATGTTCCTGCATTGTTTCGCATATTTACCATTTTTTTGGTGTCCTAAAGTCAGTCAATAAATATATTGTACACTGACAAGCAAAATGGTAACAATGTTTTAAACTTTTGAGACTTTCAGGTTCCATATCTCACCATCCACTACAGCTTTGTACATGAGGCTCCTGTAATTTTATATACAGTCATCTTACCTATCTACATAAATGTGACTTTAGCATCTATTTAGTTCTGCAGATTCTTTCCTGTAACTGCATTGTTACTGTTCTGCTCCTAAAAATCTAAATATTAATTTGTATTATTTTGTTAGTATTTGGTAAATTCACCTTTTGGTTTTCAATACTGCCTGAATCCTTCTGGGCTCTGAATCAGATTCAAGCAGGTCTTAACCAAAATCTGATCCCAGGTCTCTCCTACATATTCCCAATGTTGGTGCAGACTGGACTTGGAACAAAAAACAGCTTTTTCTTCAACTCTACCACACAAGTTTTTAAAAACATTGTTACTTTTGCTTGTCAGTGTCTGTTCTACCTAAATAGCTTGATTATTGCATCATAAGATGATAAAAAGGCTAATGTTACTATTTTACTACAGTAAAGTTATCACTTAAACATGCGCCGTGTATGAGGGAGTCAGGAGTCTGATTCAGGAGTCGGAGTCGGGAGTCGTAGGTTTGGGAAATTGAGGAGTCGGAGCTTTGGCTTGCCGACTCCACAGCCCTGTCAACTGCTATTCACATACAAGACAACCAACCATGACCCAGTCCAAGCCAGACTACGCTAGGATTATGACGGCCCCCTTTTCCTTATAAGAAATATGAATAGGGTTGTCCTAATGGAATAACCAGTTTAAAGATTTGGTTCAAAATTTTTCATCTAAGAAACAAAAAAAAAAAAAAAAAAAAACCCTTTGAAAAGACATATCAGAAGATTACATCATGGTCGAATGTCCTTAGTAAACACAAATCGAGGCCATCTTAATTTAAGGGCTTGAAGCTAATCAAAAAGTTTGTTGCATTAAATAGTCCTTGAGCTTCCATAATCAAAACCTCAAACTATGAAAAATTCAGATTAGCGCTGAAGAGGTTAATAAGCAATGGGACACTAAGGCTCCGTTCACATGGCTTAAAATGGGATGCATCTCACCCCGTATTTCGCGCAGCACAGCGCGAAATACGGGGTGAGATGCATCCCATTCATTACGGTAATCCACAGTTCTCAAAGAGAATTATGGATTACGTCTCCTCACCCTACTCGCACAATACGTCAAGTGGGGAGAGAAGTGACATGCTACTTATTCACGGTATATACGCACCGAGAATAATGAATGTCTATGGGGCGAAATACGTCCCGCAATTACTGCCGTGTGAACATAGCCTTAGGGGCCGTTCACACGGCTTATTCTGGGACTGATTCCAGCCGTACTGCGCGACATATTTGCGCTGCAGTACGGCTGGAATCCGTCCCAGTAACTACGGTAATCCACAGTTCTCAGAGAATACGCCAGGCGGGAAGAAAGTGACATGCACATTATTTACGGGGTGTACGCGCCGTGAATAATGAGTGTCTAGGGGGCCGGCGAGCTGCCGGCCCCCCGCCCCTGCTGCACGGCAGCCAGCGTAATTGCGGGGCGAAATACGTCCCGCAATGACGTCAGCAATAAGTCGTGTGAGCCTGGCCTTACACTCAGGATACAAGAAAATGTTCCAGCTTATTGATTCTCCCTGAGGTAGAGACTCCGCTTTGAGTAGAGACTCATGCACAAGGCAAACAATTCTCTTATTATCGAGACAGAGTAGCAATAATGCACAAGCTTTGCAAGGAAAGGTGTAATAAATGAATATTCCATAAAGAAACTTCTGATCTGTGACTTGAATAGCTAAATCATTTAGAACTTACCTTTTTCCTGAAGTTGAACCAGAAACAACTTCTTATGTTCTTTTGGCTTTGTAATATGTGCAGGAATATATGGATACTGTAAAGACAAGTGGATATTAAGGGGACATGGACAAAATGTATTATTTCTATAGCGTGCACAGTACAGCTGTGGACTTTTAAGGACAAACCTGTGGTGGTTCAAAGTTCGGCCTCCACCAGTTACCAATACAGTCATCAATGACCCAATCTTGCTGCACCCCGTCTTGACGGCCAAGGATCTACAGAAAAAAGAAGTCTGCTTGATGGCTACATTCAGTCACATGATAGAATATATAACAGAAAATAAAGGCCTTTAAAAGTAAACTTATAGCTCTCAAGAAGACCCACATAAGAGTCATGTAAAGTATATAGGAGAGAAAGTGGTACACTTCACCCCCCCCCCTCCCTCCCCCTGGAAATAGAGTTAACTCCAATTATAACCATTTAACCAAATAGATGCTACAGTCATTGCAGCCACAGCATTTAAGTCATTTGATGCAGGTTTGATGCCCCCCAGCAACGTAATTGCAGGCTGCCATAGCAACAGGGGCTTAATGACATGATTTTAATAAGACGTCACTAAATTGAGGATATACTGCAGTATTTAAGTACTTCAGTATATAGTACAAGTGATCAAGAGACCGCATGTTCAAGTCCCATAGGGTGAATAAATATTACTGTTACAAAAAAAGGAACATACAGTTTTTGAAAATGCAAAATAATACATTTAACACTATCTGCTTTTTCTATTTTACATATAAAAAATTAAAATAATAAAACGTAACATAATTGGTATGGCTGCATCTAAGTCCAATCAATTAAATTATGGGTTTATTTATCCCCATAATGAATAACGGGGAAGAAAAACCTGTTTCTTTTTGTTAATTCACCTTTCCAAAGAATTGTAAAAAGAGTAATCAAAAAGTCGCATGAATCCCAAAATGGTACTAACAAAAACTACACTTCAGCCCGCCAAAAAAGAGCCCGAACACACCTCCATAGACAAAAAAAAAACTTAGGAGATGGGATTTGCACCTGTATGACATTGATGGCATATCCTAGCGATATGACATCACTGTTGTGAGACAACACCTTTCAACACCAGGAAAATGTCAAATACAAATAGTCCACACATCTTGACACACAGCAATTGGTAAGGAATAAATACATACTTCTGTCATGAGGCGCTTTAACCCTTCTACCTCGTCCTCTGCAGGGTTGAGTTCTCCCCCAGGCCTGGAAATAAACACTTCAGTTAATGAGTGATAAATATATAATTGCTGGTTTTGTTTGGCCAAAACCAGAATACTTATATGCAAATTTAAATGGAGTCCCAAACTATCTTCCACATCACTAGTAAAATCTAACTGGTACAAACAGGGGATACATACTGAAGTAAATGTAAATAGTGCAAATATGTTCCTCTCCTTCTGCTTTCCGAAAGTATGTTTGCCAGGGCATTGTACATGGCTCTTACTTCCCTTTAGGTGAACAAGTCACCTGAAAAATGCTGCCTAAACTAAGGAGGAGCATAGCAGATTGATATAAACCAGGATGGGGGCTAATAATCATCATAAAATGCAGTACATAGTATATCAAAAAGAAAGTGAAATATGTGGTAGGAATCTCCAGGTGCCCCTCAGATTCCTGCTGTGTACTACACAGTATATTTATCCACATAAAAAATAGGCTAAGTGAATCTAGCCTTAAAGGTTATGTTGACTATCTGACTTAAGGGGGTATTCCCATCACAGCAAGTGCTGCTGGAAGGGCCATTTATTGCAAAGTAAGCAATTTCCTAAATGCAGGTTATTAAAAAATATGTATGCTTAACCTAATAAAGGCCCTTTTTCTGCACATTCAACTTGGTGGCCAGTAATGCAGTATTATCAAAGACTGAACAAGTTCCTGTGGCCTGGATGGACTATAGAGGGTTACACAGGCCAAAATGTGCATCTCTGCTATCCTGGCCACAGGAAAGTTACAGTAATGCTGCATTACCAGCCACCACTGAAAGCAGATGCTGGTGGTCGGCAACTAAGGAGACGAGAGCAAGTTAAAAGTGCAAAAAATGCCTGTATTAGGTAAAGCATACATATTTTTTCATAGTATGAATTTTTAAAAATGCTTACTTTACAAAAATTGGAAAAAAACAAAAACACAAGCGGTAAGCCTTGGCTACCCCAGATCAGGTCTAACACAAGGAAACATCAAGGTTGTCTACAACAATCACTGGACAAGATGTAAAAAATTTTACGTCTTGTCCAGCAATTGTGTTTACAGTAATGGGCCCTTACGGCAGCAATTGTTTTGATGAGAGTACCCATTTAATGACTGACATTTCAGTCAATAAAATACAAATTACACTGCATTAAAAAATTTCTCAATTAAATTATCATTACTACAATCTGCTCAGCTTTTAGTGTGCCCAAACATGATGCTGGCAGTCTGGACTGCTTTATCAATGTCACCAAAGGCTTTAAACCATTTCACCTAGAAATTTAACTCTCATCGATTAGTAAATCATGGCCTATCCTAGAATTATAACTTGCACTGATAGTTAAACCAGTAACAATAAACTGGCCAAACACGTGATGATATTTGGCAGATGTAGGCAATTTTGCCAGGTTCTGCAAGCAATCTGGTTTCTGCACCTCACTGTAGTAGCAAGATTTTCTCTAGATCTGTCATGTTATACAATATCAATGTTATATAGGAGACCGCAATGCAGAGAATTATGAGGAACATAAACTGAATGCCTCTAAAACAACCCTGTCACTTCACACCATGTTTAGTCAATGCACAAACACCCTGGGGTCAGAAAAGAGATGAAGGGTCAACGTACAAGTTGAAGAATGTGGTACCCAGCTGCAATAACAGCACATGGGGTAATCTGTGTTCATGGACGATCAGGACACCCTCGACAGTTTGCCTCATTCCGATCTTATCAAACTCTTCCCGCATCCGCTGGAATCGAGCAGCCACAGAGCTGTCCTTCTCATACAGGGGCTCCTTGGTACCAAACGTGTAATTAGTCAGAGGATACCTGGAGACAAATGAACCAAAGGTATTAATCGACAAATGTGAGCACTGCATATAAGACAAACTGGTATAGATGAGGTATGTTAGTGCATGATCAGAATGTCCTTAGCTATAGAAGCTGGTTCAGAGATCTTATTACTCTAGTTTGCACTGTAAGCACTGCACATATAGGGGGGGGCTAAGGGTATGTTAAAACAGCTGATTTTGCTGCTGTTTTTAGAACCTTTTTGCACCCAAAACAGCTTAAAAATCAGGGCTGTGGAGTCGGCAAGCCAAAGCACCGACTCCTCAATTTCCCAAACCTCCGACTCCCGACTTTCTCATACATGGCGCATGTTTAAGTGATAACTTTACAGTAGTAAAATGGTAACATTAGGCCGTTTATCACCTTATGATTCAATAATCAAGCTATTTAGGTAAAACAGACACTTACAAGCAAAAGGGTAACAATGTTTTGATCTTTTGAACACTTGTGGGTAGAGTTGAAGAAAAAGCTGTATTTGTATCCAAGTCCAGTCTGCTCCAACATTGGGAATGTGGAGAAGAGACCTGGGATCAGATTTTTGTCAAGATATGCTTGCATATGATCCAGAGCCCAGAAGGATTCAGGCAGTATTGAAAAAGGTGGATTTCCCAAATACTAACAAAATAATAAAGATTAACATTTTGATTTTTAGGAGCAAAACAGTAACAATGCAGTTACAGGAAAGAATCTGCAGATCTAAGCAGATGCTAAATACTTGAAAGTCAAATTTATGTATAAGATAGGTAAGATGACTGTATATAAAATTACAGTAGCCTCATGTACAAAGCTGTAGTGGATGGTGAGATATGGAGCCTGAAAGTCTCACAAGTTCAAAACAATGTTATAATTTTGCTTGTCAGTGTAAAATATATTCATTGGATATGACTTTAGAACACACAAAAAATTATATATATGCAAAACACTGCAGGAACAATTGTGGAGTCTCTGAATCTGTTCTGAGAAATAGTATTGTCTCCATCAGATCCTGCATCTTCAACTGTCCTCCCACCTCTCCTCCAACTCTCTCCTTGACCCACTCCAATCAGGCTTCCGACCCAACCACTCCACTGAAACTGCCCTAACCAAGGTCACCAACGACCTAGTAACTGCTAAAGCCTCACGACACTACTCCGTCCTTCTCCTCCTAGACCTGTCCTCTGCCTTTGACACTGAAGACCACTCCATCCTACTACAAATCCTCTCCTCCCTCGGCATCACGGACCTGGCCCTCTCCTGGATCTCTTCATACCTCTCTGAACGGACATTCAGTGTCTCTCACTCCTGCACCACCTCCTCCTCCCACCCGCTCTCTGTTGGTGTCCCTCAGGGGTCTGTCCTGGGCCCACTCCTCTTCTCTATCTACACTCTTGGTCTTTTCAGCTCATAGCCTCGCATGGTTTTAACTACCACCTGTACGCGGACGACACCCACTTTATATCTCCGGTCCTGACATTAACTCCCTTCTCTCCCGGATCCCAAAATGCCCAACATCTATTTCCTCCTTCTTCTCCTCCCGTCGCTTAAAACTAAATGTAGATAAAACAGAATTCATCATCTTTCCACCGTCCCTCTCTACCCCTCCACCTGATCTCTCGATCACTGTTAATGGCCACACCCTCTCACCAGCTCCACAAGTCCGCTGCCTTGGGATAACCTTTGACTCCTCTTTATCCTTCAAACCACACATCCAAGCCCTCACCTCTGCCTGCTGCTCCACCTGAAAAATATTTCACGCATCGCCCATTCCTCAACTCTGACACTACTAAAACGCTAGTCCACGCCCTCGTCTCTCCGCCTTGACTACTGAAACATCCTTCTCTGTGGCCTCCCAGTTAGCACCCTCGCTCCCTCCAATCCATCCTAAACTCTGCTGCCTGTTGATTCACCTCTCTCCTCGCTACTCCATGCCTCTCCCCTCTGCCAATCCTACACTGGCTGCTCATTGCCCAACAAATTCAGTTCAAATTACTAACCCTGACCTACAAGGCTCTCCATAACCTCTCCCTCCATACATCTCTGCCCTAATTTCCAGATACCTCCCCTCACGCAATCTCCGCTCCTCACAGGACCTTCTCCTCTGCTCCCCTCTCTCAGCTCCTCACACAACCGTCCCCCAAGACTTCTCCCGTGCTTCACCCACACTCTGGAACTCCTTTAACCCAAAACATCAGACTCTCCCCAACTTTCACCAGTTTCAAAAGCAACCTGAAAACCCATCTCTTCAGGATAGCCTACAATCCACACTAACCCCACCACCACTACACCGGCCCGCAAGGATGTCTGCCCACCCCTTTTGTCTCTCCCCTTCTTCCTTTGTAGATTGTAAGCCCTCGGGCAGGGTCCTCTTCCTCTCTGTTTCAGTTACTAGTCATTTTTGTCACCATTGTATTGGTTCAATATTTGTTATGTATGTAATTCCCCTTAAATGTACAGCGCCCTGGAATTAATGGCGCTCTAAAATAAATAATAATAATAATAATAATAATACATGACCTCACATCTGATCTCATTATTTCCAGGCTAGAGAACGACCTCTCTACACTAACTTAGGGGCAACATCTCTAACAATGTCAGGGTATAAAGGAATCGCCTCAGCCACAGTCAGTTTTGATGAGTGGTTGATCTTCTAATTCTTTGAAAGCAGGTGAAAAATTTTTCTGAAATCTGTTTTCCATGGGAGCAGAATCCTTTCCCCCAGGGCAGCGCTTTGCCTGTCCCATGTCATCAATTACACTCCTCATGTGATGAGGCTGAAGATATGGGAGCAGTAGCAGTGGCTAGACCCAAGTCCTCTTGCCCTTTGCATCGAACTAACTGGACCAACTTATTATATATTTTGGGAGTCGGAGTCGGTCAATTTTATGACGACTCAGACTCCTGCAAAATAGGCACCGATTCTGACTCCACAGACCTGTTAAAAATGCCCCCAGTTCATTTTCATTGATTCCTATGTAAAACAGCATTGTAGTTCAAACACAACGTGAAGTGTTTTCAACGCTGAAAATCCCCATAGGAATCAATGCAGAAATCCTGAACCTCTATGCAGTTTTGCCATGTTTTTCAGCGCTTTTTTTGCCATGGCTATTAATTTGTATGGGTATTTTGAGAAAGAAAATGGTGTTGGAAAACCTTGTCGAAAACCTAATTAAAACTTTGTCGGAAACAACGAGGAATGCTCGTCAAGAAAAGTGATGAGGCAATTTTCAAATGAGGTTTTGACGCTGAAAATTCAGTGTCCAAATCAGTCGTGTGAACAAACCTTGAGACTATGCCTATACAGCACAGGTTGTTGGTTGGATTCAGTATTTTCAATCTGCTGAAAATTCGACTGAACCTAGTACTGTGTAGACATCGATAGAAAATCTGTGCTGTAGTCTACACCGCACGGATCTTTTACTGATGGTTTTCTAAACCTCCGTCAGGCACAATATAGAACATCCGAGGGACTCCCGTTGGATTCTCATAGCCCCAATGTACAGGGTATGCGGGAAATACGAAAACCGACCACACTTTTTGGTGCAAAAAACTGGCGGTGTGGTACAGCGATGTTTCAATGCCACCGCATTTTGGACGGCATGTTATCATTGCTGTGTAGACATAGCTTTACTGTCCTACTATATAATAGGGGCTCAGCTAAGCAGTTATGCAGGTGTCTGATGTTAAATATATCAACTATTAGCTATCGCCACATAAGAACCAGGAGAATGCTTAATGTAGCTCTGCTCTAAAATATAGACTTTACAGCAACATCCAAATCTAAAATAACTTTCCATAAGTAAGCATTGTATGTACTACTGATCTTCTCACTCCAGCATAAATCACCAACAGAATGTGGGCTATGCCAGAAGTACAGGAGCAGAATCTTTAACACATGTATATCAGAAAAATGGTATGACATCCTATTATATACATAATAGGTAAATATATAGGTAAGATGTGATATAGGGGACAACCCCTTTAAACTTGCGCACCTCCCCTTTCTGCTCTCTCCTCCCACAGATCTATAATTTCCCTTTTTCTTGCTTTCGCCTCAACTGGCCAAGCTCTGATAAACAATAAGCTACACCGACCCTCAGCAGCAGTGTTCATTTACAAGAAAAGAAGCAGATGGTATTCAATGATCTGATTTCATCATTGCTTTGCACTTTTCTATGTCCACACACACTGTCCATGATGAAATCACATCTTACAATCTGATCTGTGGTTTGATGCAAATACGTGAATAATAAATCATCATGTGAGCACATTTTACAGATTTTGCTGTACAGTCAAGTCATACTAAAAGGGTGTCCCCACCATATATCTTGATGGTGTATCGATAGGATATACCATCAAATTCTAATGGGTGTGGGTCCTAACACTGGGACCCGAACCTGCCTCAGGAACGGGCCCCCAAAAGTCTCAGTACAGAACTGAGTCATGCAACGCTTGTTCTATGGAAGTTGCAACACTGTGGAACACACCTCTGACCTGTACTCGGAACTCCCATAGAACAGAAAGAAGAGTCGTGCACAAACGTAACTGGCTCTCCATTCTGAACAGAGACTTTCTGGAGGCCTGTTCCTAAGATACCTGCTGGTCCCCCAAGAGGGATCTATGACAGGTCATGTGACCCCTGGTATCCAGGTAACAGTAGAGTATGGAGGAGCAGAACTTCTCCAGTATTACTACCTCCAGCAGCGTTTTATCATGTGACCTCTGATATCCAGGAGACAGCAGTATACTGGAGAAGTTCTGCTCCTCCATACAACTACCTCCAGCAGCGTTTTATCATGTGACCAACACAGAGCATGTGAACCCTGGTATCCAGGTAACAGTAGTGTATAGAGGAGAACTTCTCCAGTATTACTACCTCCAGCAGCGTCTTATCATGTGACCAACACACAGGTCATGTGACCCCTGGTATCCAGGTAACAGTAGTGTATGGAGGAACAGCACTTCTCCAGTATTACTACCTCCAACAGTGTCTTATGTGATCATCACACAGATCATGTGACCCTGGTATCCAGGTAACAGTAGTGTATGGAGGAACAGAACTTCTCCAGTATTACTACCACCAGGAGCGTCTTATCATGTGATCATCACACAGGTCATGTGACCCCCACACAGGTCATGTGACCCTGGTATCCAGGTAACAGTAGTGTATGGAGGAGCAGAACTTCTCCAGTATTACTACCTCCAGCAGCTTCTTGTCATGTGATCATCACACAGGTCATGTGACCCTGGTATCCAGGTAACAGTAGTGTATGGAGGAGCAACACTTTCCAGATTACTTCTCCAGCAGTGTCTTATCTGTGACATCACAAAGTCCTGTGACCTGGTATCCAGGAACAGTAGTGTATGGAGGAGCGAATTTTCGAGTATCACTACCCCCAGCAGCATCTTATCATGTGACCATCACACAGGTCATGTGACCTTTGGTATCCAGGTAACAGTAATGTATGTAGGAGCAGTACTTCTCCAGTATTACTACCTCATGCAGTTTCTTATCATGTGACCACCACACAGGTCATGTGACTCTGGTATCCAGGTAACAGTAGTGTATGGAGGAGCAGAACTTCTCCAGTATTACCACCTCCAGCAGCGTCTTATCATGTGACCACCACACAGGTCATGTGACCCTGGTATCCAGGTAACAGTAATGTATGTAGGAGCAGTACTTCTCCAGTACTACTACCCACAGCAGCGTCTTATGTCTGTCAGTGTCTGTGGAGAAGATGCTGCACGCTTTGTACTCTGTCATCTTTCTGCTTTATTTTACAGTTAACTTTATTAACAACCATAGACAGCTGTATTGTGGGTTTTTTTTTAACAGTTAACTTTATCAACAACATGACATCCCATAGAGAGACAGCAGTTATCCAGGTACATCCACACAGGGAAGATGTTGCTGGAATAACCACATTAATAATAATTATTCCACCATTATTCCTGTTCAATCACCTCATAGATATCATTTGACCCTGGTGGTAACTGACTGCCAGGAGGTCACATGACATGTGTGGTGGTCACATGACTGTTTAGTCCATTAGCTATAGACAGGAATGTGGGCTGTACAATTGTTTCTACATAGGGGCCCGATGCACTGGTATACAATAAGTATAAGAGCAGAGTCTTTTATACAAATATATTGAAAATTGTATGACTTCTTATTAATTACATAATAAATACAGTATAAAGTGGACATCCCCTTTAAAAGTATGGCTTCTCTGAAAACGTTTAAGAAGAAATTCCCACAGAAATGCCAAGGGAACCCTTTTCCCCGTAAACAAATGGGGCCCTTCTCCGGGTGGAAAAACTAAAACCCCCCCGCGGGTCCTGAAAGGCTGGGACAAGTACCTTATGAGGGGGGCATTTCACTTTGAGAAAAACCCAAACATTAAGGGATTTTGGGGGGGTTCCCCATTTTGGGGTTTTTTGTTGGGGTATTTTGGCGCCTTAATTGCAGTAAAAAGTAAAGAAATTTTAAAACCATTTTTTGTTTAGATAGGGGGGACTTAGGGCTTTTTCCCCGACGGATTTGTGCGCAGTATTGAGCCACAAAAATCCGCCGGGGAATAAGGGGGGGGGCCCTGGCGCGGGGGGGGCGCCGTCCCCCCCATAGACAATGCATTGTTTACGGGAGTCCGCCCCCGGAAAATTTTGTGCTTGTCCTTTTCCCCCCTGGGGGGGATTCGCCGAGCGGGGAGGAGCGAGGGAAACCCACTGTTTCTCTTTTGAGAGCAGTGGATTCCCGTTAATGACGGGGAGGGAAATTGGCCCGGGTTTTTTGAAGGGGGCCAAATCCGCTCGGGGGAATTACGGGGGCCAATCCGTCGGCAAATAAGCCGGGTTAAACCCAAACCCCCTTTAAGACTGTATTTTAGACGGGGTAATGTTTTCCCGAAAAAAGAAGTGCCCTTGCCCTATTTTCAGGGGGGTATTATGTGCTGCAAAATAAAAAATGTATGATATGTTCAAAAACTTAGGGTTAAGATGGGTCCATCGCTGCAGATTTGCGCAAAAAACAGCGGTTTTCGGATTTGCCTGTATATTGACTGTAGGGAATCTGCTGGAAAAATTAAAACATGTTTTTATTTCAGCGGGGGGGCCGGAGGTTTGAAACCCCGAAAGGGAAAAAATTCCTTTGAAATTATAGACTACAGCACTGATTTTCTATTGCAGTCTATGGGGCCCGGTTCCCAGTCCGATTATTGGCAGATTTAAATACTAAAATCCGTAGAAAACCCAACCCAAGAAAAACCAGCCCGTAAAAGGCTTTGCCTAATGTGTAGAAAATCTGCCTTGCACACTGCCCCGGGGTTTTAAAGCTTTGGATTAAAGGGCCCTCTCATTTTAGAAGTGCAAAAAAATGTGCCCCGCTAAACCCACAGTGTGAAACATACCCAAAAAGACCTAGTACGTGGTCTCCATCTGGGGGACCTACCCAGTGGGGAAAAACCCCAAAAAGGGACGCCCCCACTTTCCCACGACTGGGGGGGGAAGACCAAACCGGGTTGTTTTCCAATATGATACAGGGGGTTTAACTTGTATTTTCCCCCAAAAAACTGTCAGCGCTTTCCCCTGGGGGGAGGGAATGCAAGTTAAAGGGGTTGTCTCATAAAAGGGGGGTTTTTAAACTTTTTTTTGTTAAAGAAAATTTGAAAAAAACAAGTCCCCTTTTGCAATGTGTCCTTTTAACAGTGTCCTATCTGTTCTACCCATCCTCTCTTGTATGGGCTGCATCAGCTCCTCAGGTCGCTGTAAAGGAAAAACCTGTTTGATCTTTTCCTGAAAATTTCCCCCCAAGCCTGGTAACTAAAAGTTTACGGGACCGGGTTTGATCTTTTACCAAATAGGTCCCAGCACGGGGTTGCTTTAGTTTACAGACCGGGGTTTTAAATGCAGCTATTTAAAAGGACAGTGAACACCCCCCCTGAATTCAAAATAAAACCCAAAGGGACAACAGGACTGAGGTAAGATGAATCAATGTAATGAGAAAAACCCCTTTTTAAACCAAGGTGGATTTTTATAGAAATAATGGCATTTAGCTAAAGAGTAAGGGGATGTTCACAAAGCGTCATTTTGAAGTTAAAATCTGTGCTTCAAAAAAAAGGGCCTTTTAAAAAACACTGAGTAGAGGCTATTTTGAAGTGATTTTTTTTCAAAGTGTGGGCGGTTTTTTTTCAGGTGTTTTTTTGGGGCTTTTTTTCGCTCCAGCTTTGTTTTATGGGGATTTCACTCCCGTAAACAGCTCAAGAATTAACAAGAGGGCTTAGGGTTTTCATTTTACATGGCGGCCCCGTGGCGAGACCTGTGCGCAGTGCTTTGAACGGGTTTTGTTTTGAAAAACGCCCCCGATCAAACATGTTCTTTAAAGTCGGGGGGGGGGGGTGGGCATTCAAATTTCATTACCCCTGTTGAATTTGCCCAAAAAAAAAGGGGCGGGCACTTCTTTTTGTCGCCGTTCAATAGGTGGCGGGGGAAACGGAGGGGAATATATTTCTTAGGGGAGCTCGATTAAAATTAAATTTTTTTTTTCAAAATCTTTATTTTAAAACATTTGCCAAAATTTCAAAAAAAATAAAATCATTACAATTCAAACCCTTTAAAGGGTGCATACCAATTCAGGAAAATAATGCAATTTTTCTACCCTTTTCCCGAAAAACGATTTGCCAAAACTAAAAAACCATAAATCTTCTGCTCCAGAGGTAAAAAATACAAAGCTGTAGTCCCAAGTTGGGTTTCCCCCCCTCATCCATAACCCCAGACAGGGCATTTCCCAAAAAGCA
>JAODAL010019253.1:0-72586 GCA_025379985.1 Phyllomedusa bahiana
TTAAACCCAAAAATTTTTTGCCTTACTTATCGTTTACGGCAAAGGGGCAAAATGACATCGCTGGGTGAATCAGAGGCTTGCTCAAAGAAGGCCCGGGCCTTGAGGGGGGTCCTGGACCTTTTTTGACGGCGATAAGCGAGGAGCGGGGTTTCCGCTGACCGTGGCTGGCGAATCATATCAGCGGACTCTGCGACCCGCCCTTTCCCTTTTTGAGGCGGGACCGTATTGACACTACCCCATCGTCTTCCTCCTCGTCCATGATAAAGCCTCGCAAGCAAAATTTGCGGAAAAGACCACGTGGACCGCAAGTCGTCATCCCCATCATCATATCAACACAGTGACTTGGTCGTCCTGACTTTCTGCATCCAGAACTGCGGGGCTACAAGCAAGAGGGACTGAAAGGGCGTTCCGACCACCCGGGATTTTTGCCGATTGACCGGCTTCCTTCTCCTCCTCTGATGGCATCAGTAATGGGCTCAGAGCAGACAAATCACCCTCTTTGGCCTCTTGATCTTTTAACACCGCATTCTGACCCCCCAACCGCATTTTGTCATCAAAGAGGTCTTCAGAAAATGGTATCCACAGTGGTGGGGACAAAGAGTTGACAAATTGGGGCCTTCCCCCTTCATTTGGACGGATGCTGATGATGCTGAAAGAGACATTTGTGGCCTGACTGGGAGGACGAGGGGGTAAGACTGCTGGATGCAGGTTCATTAACCACTGAAAAACAGATGGCGACGCTGTTCGTTACTAGATTCACAGGGCCCTTGACCCAAGCGATAAAAAGGCCTTTAGGTCCTGCAACTGACGATCCGCTGGCATGCGTGTTTTTCCCAGCACTGAAGGAGCACCTTCTCTCTGACCTCTACCTCCATGTTTCCCACCCCCCTCTTTGCTCGCTTACCACCTGAATTTTGCTCCATTTCAGAAAGATAAAAATTTGAGAGGTTGGAAGAGTTTTGGAAAGTCTCTTATTAAAAGACGCAAACACAGCTATTCTCAAATCAAAAAACAAAATTGCGGATTCAAATTTAACTGCAAGGTGCTCTAAACAACAAAGCTTTGGGCCCGCGCCAAAGTAAAAAAACACGTACTAAAAAGTATAAAGGATATAAAAGGTATTTTTTTTTTGGGACCTACAACCTGTGGTGACTACAAATTGTTTTATTCAAATTTAACTGCAAAGTTTAAATTTTCAACAAGCTTGACTGACCCAAAAGTGAAAAAAACACCTGTCTGAAATGTATACGGATAATAAAAGGTATTTTTTTGGCACCTATCAGTACACCTGTGGTGACAAAAAATTGCTGGATTCAAATTTAACTGCAAGGTGGCCCTCTATGAACAAAGCTGGCCGCCCCAAAAGTAAAAAAAAACACGTATCTAAAATGTATACGGAATAATAAAAGGTATTTTTGGCACCTACAATTCCCTTTTTGGGACTAAAAAAATTGTGTTTTTCCAAATTTTAACTGAAAAAATAGATCTATCAAAAAAGCTTTGACCAAAAGTGAAAAAAACACCTGTCTGATGTATACGGATAAAAAAAGGGTATTTTTGGCCCCTTCAGTACACCTGTGGTGACTACAAAAGTTGCTGGTTTTCAAATTTAACTGAAAGGGGGCTCTATCACACAGGGGGCCTGTTCCAAAAAAAAAAAAAACTATCTAAAAATTTTAAAACGGGTAAAAAAATTTTTTTTTTTGGCACCTTCAACCGTGGGACTACAAAATTGCTTATTAAAATTTTAACTGAAAGGTGGCTATATCAAAAAAGCTGGAGGGGAAAAAAATTAAAAAAGAACCCTTTTGAAATGTATACCAAAAAAAGGGGGTTTTTTGCACCAAATTAAAAAACCTGCATTTTACTAGAAAAGATCTTACCCTTATCAATGCAAGCTGAACAAAGTTTTGGCTGTACAAATCCAGTTCCTTTATAGACTTGCTTGTTCGCCCATGCCCCCCCCCCCCCCCCCTGCACCACCCCGTGACTTTATAGCGGTAGATGCTCCTTTAAAATTCTCTGCCTAACTACCTAAAATCTGCAAATCTCTGATCTAACTAACTTCTAAGGATCACAGCTAAAAGTAGAGCTGTCTCTGTGAAAAAATAGAATAATTTCGCTGAGCTGTTTGCTGAGCTGTTTGGACCAGGCAGAGCGCACCGTCCTACTGCTATGAGACGCTGAACACACACGATCACGAACAGGAAGGGCTGTTCTACGTAAAACGAGGTCATGTGATTTTACCAGCCAATCGCAACCATACACATCCCAGTCATGACGTCGCACACACATCTCACCCTCCTCTATTCTGTAAGCTGATTTGCTGGCCGCCAAAATGACAGGAAGCGCCGAAAATGGCGCGATATTAATAGATTATGCACAGATTTTAACCAAAATTATCGCGTGATCTAAAAAATCCGATCAACGTAAATACCGTGCCGATTTAAACTTTGTCGATAATAATCGCTCAACACTAGTTATTAAGTGTGAAATGTGAATGGCGTAAACAAAATTTTAAAAAACACAAAAAAAAATGTTTAAAAAAATTTAAAAAAAATTCTGCAATTATTTATAAGTGAATTGAAACTATTCCCCTGTAAAGTACAACTCGTCTGGAATAAAACGAGGCTTCATCCAACTGCGTCATTGAAAAAATAAAAAAGTTACAACTGTTGAAATGCAAGAAGGCAAAAACTAAAAAAATGTTCCGGTCATTAAATACTTTTCAGGCGTTCAGCTTAAGGCCATGTTCACACGGCTTAATTGCGGGACGTATTTCGCCCACAATTACGCCGTGTGTACGGGGGCGGGAGTGTGGTGGCAGCTTGCCGGCCCATAGACATTTATTATTCTCGGCACGTACACGCCGTAAATAATTGACATGTCACTTCTCTCCCCTGCAGCGTATTGTGTGAGCAGGGAAAGGAGCAGTAATCCATAGTTCTCGATGAGAGCTGTGGATTACCGTAATGACTGGGACGTATCTCGCCCTGTATTTAGCGCAGTACGGCGTGAAATATGGGGCGAGATACGTCCCATTTTAAGCCGTGTGAACATAGCCTAAGGGGTTTAAACAATAAATACGGGAGTTGTAAAGCTATCCATAGAGGCTCCTGCCTCCCAAAATTGTGGAGTAAGTATCTTCTTTCTGAAGAGGAATATATAAGCCTGACAAAGTCATTTCTCTCTTCTGTGAAGTTGGTCTAAGCGCTAATGGGAGTCTTGTCGAATTATTGTATTTAATATTTTATCAAACTTCCATATATGTTGTGACGAGGAAGGTAATGTGCCGCATGCCAATAAGTCAGCCCATTCCCTCGTGGGATAACGGTCTAAATAAGAAATGAATTAACCATCATCACAAAGCAGGATCTCTGAGGAAAATGTGCTTAACATTAGATGGAGGCCTGAAAGGAATCGGCATTTGATAATGAAGCCATAAACATGGAGATAGCTCATCCCTCTCTATAATGCTTCAAAATGTTCTGTATCGTTCAATTATTTTAAGTCATTTTTGTAATTTTAACCCTATAGTACATGCTTGCCCAGATACACAATTATAGTTCTGTATACCACATACAGTAGGTATATTGCATGGTCAGGTGTCTTGTCACCAAGAGCCACATGTATGAAAACTGTCTAGGTCTAAGACTCACTTTGTTGCCCATAGCAACCAATCAGAGCTCATAACAACCAATCAGAGTGTCTCTTTAATTTCATATAGTGCTCTGGAAAAATGAAAGGGGAGCTCTGATTGGTTATGTGCTCTGGTTGTTATGAGCTCTGATTAGTTACTATGGGCTCTGATTGGTTGCTATGGTTAACAAAGTGAATTTTAGACCAAGACAGTTTTCATACATGTGACCCCAAGTCCATCAATTGTTGTTGACTATTCCAAAAAGGCGACCAGTTTTGGTCATCGGAAGACAGACACTTTATTTGCTTCATTTTTCTTTGTTCCCCTTAACAAACCCTAAAGGGGTTGTCTCACTTCAAGGATCGCTGCTTTTTATTTTAAAGATCTTGCAAAAAACAAGTCAGTATTCAATAGGTGTACATTAACAGTGTCCTACCTATTCCTAGATATCTCGTATTGTATGGGCTGCATCAGCTCCTCAGGTCACTATAGCTACAGACCTGTTTCTCTCTCCTGATAGGCTGCCAGCTCTGGTTGCTATAGCTACAGACCTGGCTTCTACTGCAGCCTAGTGGAAGCCAGTAAACACACCCCTGAATTCAAAATGAAACCAAGAAAACAGGACTGAGGTGAGAAGAATCAATGTAGTGAGACAACCCCTTTAAGAACTTGTTATTTGCAGGAAGAGTGTATTTTTTTTTGTAATTGCACCATTTTGGGGTCTATATTTATTATAACTTAGGACAACATCTATGAACGGGGCTGCACCTCAGCGTGACTTGTGCCAAAAAAAACTGTTGTAGCCTCTGTCCGACATATATATGAACTGTTGTGCACCAAAAACTTGCGCAAGTCTGACATCCTCGCCACATTTGTTTGCACCAATTCTTAGGGGACGTATCACACCAGATTCATAAGATTTGACACATTTATGAATGTGGCATGACAGAGTGTGGCACAAATATGTCATACTAATCCATGCCAGTTGCAAACCGGTGAGACAAATTTTGGTGCTTGTTTTGGCGCATGTTTTTGTCTCACAACAGGACACATTTATGAAGTGCTTTGAAACACTTTTATACATACTGACGGATACTACACTAACCTACTGGGAAGTATGACCGTCTAGTTTGTGCCAGTTTTCATACATATACCCCCAGTGTTTAAAGGGGTTGTCTCACTACAAGCATCACTTTTTATGTTAGAGATCTTGCAAAAACAAGTCACTTTGCAATATGTGTCCATTAACAGTGTCCTACCTATTCCTAGATATCCCCTCTTGTATGGGCTGCATCAGCTCCTCAGGTCGCTATAACTACAGATTTGTTCCATCTCTCCTGATACGCTGCCAGTTCTGGTTGCTATAGCTACAAACCAGTTCCATCTCTCCTAATAGGCTGCCAGCACTGGTTTCCATAGCTACAGAGCTGTTTGCTCTCTCCTGATAGGCAGCCAGCATTGGTTGCTATAGCTACAGACCTGTTTTATCTCTCCTGATAGGCTGCCAGCACTGATTGCTATAGCAACATACCTGTTTTATCTCTCCTGATAGGCTGCCAGCACTGGTTGCTATTGCTACAGACCTGTTTGATCTATCCTGATAAGCTGCCTGCACTGGTTGCTATAGCTAAAGACCTGGCTTCTACTGCAGCCTAGTGGAAGCCAGTGAACACGCCCCTGAATTCAAAGTGAAAACAAGAAAACAGGACCAATCAATGTAGTGAGACAACCCCTTTAACCATTTTATTTGAGTGAGACGGAATTCAAGATAGAATGATGCAATTTTGTTCTTTCTTTGTTTGTGTCGTTTTATATTTTACATAAATGTATGTACACACCACCCACACACACACACACACACCACGACCACACACACACACACACACACACCCCCACACACAACACACACACACCAACACACATAATGGAATTTGGAGTATGTGATTCCGACCATGGTGGTGAAATGGGTTTAGGCCATCAATTGGGGTGCAATAGTATAGCAAATAAGGGGAACAATATTTTTCCTACTTTGGCCCCATTTTTTTTTAGAAGACAACCCTTTTAATGCTCATAGAGCATTCACAAACTTTCCCATACCATTAACAATTTTATCTATGAAAAACCATTCATAATGTTGGATATTTTGTGCATTTGCAGTGCCATGTATAGATTTTATTCAAATTATATAAATTCCATGATCACAGTGTTTACTATTAACAATGTTGTGCTTCCAATTCAGGTCAAAGTCAACCCGCATCCAAACATTTTGGTTCGAGTCAGGCAAAATTGACTTTTGGGGTAAATTTCCTAAAAGAAAATCTACCCTAACACATATGATTATTTCAGTGGTTTTAGGGGTTTACTTACCGGTTTCCTTTCAGTTATGTCCAACATCACTTTTGGTTACCATGACATTGGGCTTTTGTTTAATAAAAGGAACTGATGGTGGATGGGATGTCGGCTTGGAAGTTAGGCTACAGAGAGAGTGTTAGAGCATCATCCGACCACAGCAGAAATTGATGAAAACTGCAGTCACTGCCATGTAACCATTTGCCTGTCACAAGTTAAGACCACAACATGATCAAAGGGAATTCCCTGATTTTGGTTTCCCAGCGAACAAATCAGAATCTGCAAAACCCTCTACAGTCAACCCTGGTGACCTAAAATGGACACCAGGCTGTCTGTGCAGGGTACCAGTGTATGCTAATACACAATAAATGTAAAACTAAGTTACAAAATTGCTATATTTGGAATTTAACAAAAAAAAAAAAATAATAATAATAATAATAAAAAACATGAATACAATGAAAAAGTGTGCAAAAAATAAATAACAAAATAAATTTAATATAGAAAATATGTTTTATTGTGTGAACATTACATATGAAAAAAAAATCCTCCACATAGGGTATCTACATTATGGTAAGGTGTCAAAGGTGTTTTACCACAAAGGCATTTCCTGTCCTGCTTTCTTCTCTTCAGCTTTCAGTGTCTTCAAAAGGGGGCGTATATCATTTGTTTGAACTGCATAGCATGTGATCCAGAAGGCTTGACATCACCATTGCTTTCCCCACAGTGTACTCAACCCAAGTCTCCAGTCAAACAAAGACCTGTTTATGTAAAATCAAGTTAAAATAGAAGAGCTGTGAGTAGCTACAATGTAGCTGCGTGGATAGCACTTCTGCTGTGGGCGGTGTTATCAGTGATTGACAGCTTTCTGTATGCACGCTCATAGCTTGAAGGCTGTAAGTCACTGATAAGACCACCTATTGGACTCCTTAACCCAGCGTAAGCAGGGATTTAAATTAATAAAATACCCCTTTAACTCAATTTGTTCCAACAAAACTAGACATCAATCTTCTCAGCTATTCCAGACCGGGGTCGGAGCCCTTGAAGGGGAGGCCCCACATGACCCGACGCGCCGGCTTTGGCATGTGGTGTGAGGGGGTTAGGTTGCGCGGCCATCGGAAAGGGAGTCCCGTCCCCCTCTCGTTGGTAGCAGTTATGGGTGAAGGGCATTTGGTTTGTGGCTATCGCATTTTGGTGTTTTTTTTTTTAAATGAATGGTTTTATTGTCACAGTGGCTGGTGCGGGATGGGGACCTTGGAGTCTGTGTAAATTGGTGGGGGAGTCAGGTATGCTTTGCTCCCAATTTTGATGGACCGGTCTGGGGCGAAGGTGGGGCTCCACAGGGCAGGGTCCTTGGGAGCTGGTGAAGAGTGGTGCCTTTGAGTCAGGGGTGACGGCTGAGGGTAGTCTAAGGAAAAAGGGAGTGACAGGTTTTTTCGCCAGACCTTATTATTATGATTGCATAGCTCCAGTTGTTCTTTCCATGGGTGTTCGGAATTTGGCAGGAATGTTTTTGGGGAATGGTATTATATTGGGATGGATGGGTATACGGAGTTATACTCATTTCTATGGTTATTTATGTTTAATCATTTCTGTTAATAAAATGGCTGCTGTGGCCAATTCATCCAACCTCTGTCTCAGTGTCATTATTAGGTCCGTTCAAGGGAGGGTTGGATGTTGGCTTGGGATCAGCATAGATTAGGTGCTGCATAGGGTCATGCTCTATAGCATGCTTCCTGCAGATTAGATTGCATGCTCAATATTACAGGTTCCTTCTAAGGCTATGTTCACACGGCTTAATTGCGGGATGTATTTCGCCCCGCAATTACGCCGTGTGTACGGGAGCGGGGCGGTAGCCCGTCGGCCCCATAGACATTCATTATTCTCGGCGCGTATACGCCGTGAATAAGTAGCATGTCACTTCTCGCCGAGCGGGGAGAGGAGACGTGAGCCATAGTTCTCTGACTGGGACGTATCTCGCCCCGTATTTCGCGCAGTATGGTGTGAAATACGGGGCGAGATACGTCCCAAAATAAGCCGTGTGAACATAGCCTAAGGGGTTCATTTTAGCCAGTGCACAATAGGTTATTACTTTCTGGGGGTTTTAGAATTCCAAAACTGATTTAGACCCCGATATATATTTAAATCCCAGCCTCATAAATTAAACACTTTTAGTTCACAGAGCAGACTAAAAAATAAATTCAGACCCAAAACCAGACAAAAGTCAGACCCCAGGACATATACTTACTGCTCGATCCTTAGTCCTCTTTACATAAAGACAATGCCACTGATCCTGATGAGGTGATGATGCAAGTGACAAATGATGGCAAGCATGGGCATAACTATAGCAGTAGCAGCCAAGTTTCCTGCTATAGGGTCATAGCTTTAGGGGACCCACTCGGGTATAAGGACATTGTAGCATTTTGTAGATAATGGGGGTTTGCTGCTTCCTACCACTACTGTGTACTCTCTGGTATATACTGCACTACATTCATAATTATTGCTATCTATACTGCTGCTAAAGTTTCCTATCATTAGGTTGTGGGACCCTGTTTAATTTTGCTAGGGAGCCTTAGCTACGCCCCTGATGGAAACTGTTACCTATTGGATATGAATAACAATACTTACAGAGGGGATTCCCACCATAGACTTTGATGGCATGTCGCTAGCATATGTCATCAAAGTCTGATAGGTGTTAACTTGGGAATGGGCACCCGAAAGCTACAAAGCAGACTATAGAGCTGATCATGCAGTTCTATTGGAGTTCTGAGTACAGCCAAGCACCATGTTCGGCTCTGCTTGGAACTCCCATAGAACAAAATGGAGAGCTCTGCACAAGCATGTTCACCTCTCCAGTCTGCTTTGTAGCTTTTCGAGAGCCAATTCCTGAGATAGGTGCTGGTCCCAGAGGTGAGACCTCCACCTATCAGACTTTGATAGCATATGCTAGCGGTATGCCATCAAAGTCTAGGGTAGGAACACCCCTTTAAATAACTGGTAAATAGCAGCCAATGTCAGACCCTCTTAGTAATGGCATTAGTAAGCTGGTATAATGGACTTTTGGTTCATCTGGGATTTGCTAGGACTGTTTCATTGCCAATCCAGCCTTGCCTATAAAGCCTAATGGAGGACTACTGTATGTAGGTCATTGAAAAATCGTAAAATCAATAGTACTAATAATATTACAACTGGCTAAGCAGCTCAATTTAGATTACCCACAATCTATCCACATTAGTAACCTCTGGTATTCATTACAGTAGCGCAGTCCCTTACATAAAATCAAAGAGACATAATAACCCTCTGCAATCAGGTTTCCGCACCCTACACTCCACGGAAACTGCTCTTTCTAAAGTGTCAAATGATCTCCTAACAGCAAAATCTCAGGGTAACTACTCATTGCTGCTTCTTCTGGATCTCTCTGCAGCATTTGACACTGTTGATCACCACCTCCTCCTCAACATGCTCACCGTTCTTTCTTGGTTCTCTTCCTACCTCTCTGACCGCTCCTTCAGTGTCTCATTTTCCGGTTCTACCTTCTCTCCTCTTCCTCTTGCTGTTGGGGTTCCACAGGGATCCATTCTTGGTCCTCTCCTCTTTTCATTGTACACAGCACCCATTGGCCAAACCATCAGCAGATTCAGCTTCCAGTACCATCTCTATGCTGATGACACCCAATTATACACCTCCTCCCGAGACCTCACTCCTGCCCTGCTACAAAACACCAGTGACTGTCTGTCCGCTGTCTCTGACATCATGTCCTCCCTGTATCTTAAACTAAACCTCACTAAAACTTAACTTCTAGTCATCCCACCGTCTACTAACCACCCCCACCCTGCTATGTCTCTGTGTGTGTGTGTGGCATCACCATTTCTCCTAGGCAGCAGGCCCGCTGTCTGGGGGTTGTACTAGACTCTGATCTGTCGTTCCCCCCATATATCCAGTCCCTTGCCCGATCCTGTCACCTGCACCTCAAGAACATCTCCAGAATCCGTCCTTTTCTCACTGTGGAAACAGCCCAAACTCTCATTGTTGCTCTTATTCCTTCTCGTCTTGACTACTGTGACTCCCTACTTGTTGGTCTTCCTCTCTGTAAACTCTCCCCTCTCCAATCTGTCCTGAATGCAGTAGCCAGGCTTGTCTTTCTTTCCAGCCGCTATACTGATGCCTCTACCCTGTGTCAGTCTCTGCAATGGCTACCTATTCAGTACAGAATACAACATAAACTAATCACTCTCACCTATAAAGCTCTCTACAGTGCTGCACCCCCCTACATCTCCTCCCTCATCTCTGTCTGCCACCCTACCCGGTCTCTCTGCTCTGCTACTGATCTAAGATTACACACCTCACTCATCCGAACCTCCCATGCCCGTCTACAAGATTTTGCACGTATTACACCAGTTCTCTGGAACATGTTACCCCATGTGATCAGGCACACTCACAACCCTCACAGTTTAAGTGCGCTCTGAAAACCCATCTTCTTAGACAAGCCTATCAAGATCCCTAATTGTTAACCCCCCAAATTCTGTCACAGATTCGTCACTTCCTAAACTTTGGCGCCCGCAGGCAGGCACTGTATATAGATGTATGGTTGGGATGGCAGGTTCATCCACATTTTATGTATACTACCCCATATTTATGTACATGGCTGGACCATTGTAAACCAAGCACTTGTAACCCTTGTTTCACCCATACACCTTAATAGATTGTAAGCTCTTGTGAGCAGGGCCCTCACACCTTGTGTCTCATTTGTTTGTAGCCTTTTTATAATGTAATGTCTGGTTTGTCTGTGCTTATTCCCTCTATATTGTAAAGTGCTGCAGAATATGTTGGCGCTATATAAATAAAGATTATTATTATTATTATAGACAGTAGAAACTTGCTTGTAAGGTGATAGTAGGCCTCCCACCTACTTGGAACCGGTGCAGCTGTCCAGGTTGTACATGCCCCTGATATAGTTTAAACATAAGTACAGGGTATAAACTATGGAGACATCTTTGAGCCCAATGGCTAAGGCCTTCTCCTCTTGCCCAGTGGGTAGGACTATTCGCTCAATTGGAAACAGTGTTACACTACAAGTAGGCTTGGACTCACCCACAGGGGAACAGATGAAACCCTGGTGGACCCCTGAGCATGGCAGACCTGGTGTTTCTTTTAAACTTCATATACATCCTTGGAAGAGGCAGAAAGTCAGAGAAAAAGAGGCAAAAGGCAGAATTCTAAGAGGAAGGTAGAGTAGTTGTAGGGTTTGCCCCCAGAACCCCAACTTCATTGAGGTGTAACTGGAATCAACTCCACTGGTGGGCCCCAGAATCAACTCCAATAGTGTGTAACTGGAATCAGCTCCACTGGTGGGCCCCAGGATCAACTCCACTGCAGGGCCCCAGAATCAACCATTTCCCCATTTTGGGGGGCCCCCCGGGCAAAAGTCAACGGGGGAATCACTCCACGTGGGCCCACACTAGGTGGTCCCCAGGGAATAAACTCCACTGCTGGGCCCCAGAATCAACTCCACTGGTGGGCCCCAAGAATCAACTCCACTAGTATGTAACTGGAATCAACTCCACTGGTGTGTAACTGGAATCAGCTCCACTGGCGGGCCCCAGAATCAACTCCACTGGCGGGCCCCAGAATCAACTCCACTGGTGTGTAACTGGAATCAGCTCAGCTGGTGGGCACCAGAATCAACTCCACTGGTGGGCCCCAGAATCAACTCCACTGGTGGGCCCCAGAACCAACTCCGCTGGTGAGCCACAAGAATCAACTCCACTGGTGGGCCCCAAGAATCATTTCCAGTGGTAGGGACCAACAATCAACTCCACTGGTGGCCCCAAGAATCAACTCCACTGGTGTGTAACCGGAATCAACTTCACTGGTGTGTAACTGGAATCAGCTCTACTGGTGGGCCCAGAATCAACTCCACTGGTGGGCCCCAAGAATCAACTCCACTGGTGGGCCTCAAGAATCAAGTCGGCTGGTGGGCCCCAAGAATCAACTCCACTGGTGGGTCCCAGACGGAAATTCCATAGATGGGCCACAAGAAGGGAATTCTACTGGTGGGCCTTTGACACTTCGGTCTGAAAGTGACCACAACCTCCATAACATTAACTGGAAGTGAAAAGACCCTTCTATCCAAGCATAGAGGTTGCTTAAAATTTTTCCCCGGGCCAAAACATTGACTCCTTTTTTAATTATTACATTTTCACCCTTTTCTTATACTTCCCTAAACACTGGGAAATTTGTCTGTGTTTTAAATGGTTCTTTGAACAGCTTAGCACAAGAGCTAACAATCTGGAGGAGATGACATATCGGGGAGCTTCATTTTTTTGTTCATTGGACTAGAAATAAGAATTATATTAAACCGCTGAACCAATATGAACGGGGGAAGTTTCTAGAGCAAGACGCTGACATGTGAGCAGATGGCCCCTTGTGATCAAAGACTGCCAAGACATTTTCATGCTTGAAGACTCAAGTCTCTAGAGATCTGAGCATCGCCAGTCAATGTTTGATTTTCAGAATGTAACTAAAGTTAGGTTTTTTTTCCAAAACCGGAAAAGATTTTAATGGAGAAGTAGTCAAACAGTTAGTGCATTGGCTTCTACAGACGGGTTTTTAGTCTTGATTAACCTGGTAATGTAAAGGACTTTTGGGATTGTTTTTTTAGTTTAGTTCCGGGGGCCATAATAGCTCAGACAAAATAATGGGCCATTAATAAATGCTGATAATTATTTCCCCCTCTATATCAATGTAAGGGGGTTTTTGGCAAAACACCCATCTATGATGGTAGCCTAACACCTTTCTCACCATAACTTTGTTTTTTCAAAATTTGGGGGGGGGCACGGGGGAAACCTTCTTTCACATGTATATCTAATTTTTGGTGGACAAATTTTATTTTCTGTTGGCAAAACTTAACACACACCTTCCAACTTTTTGGATGGCCAGAAAAGGACATTTATGGCTCATTATGTGAAATATGTATTTTTTTTTTTTTTTGCATGTTTATCCATACGCTTCCATAGTTTCTCTTTAACAAATTAAGACAAAATATTCTTAATTTAGAAATTTTATGGTTCAAATTGCAACAAATTATTAAATAATACAGAGAGATTCATTCAAAATATTTGGTTGTACCTCTATTTAAAAAAGCAACCAATAAATAAAAAAACCCCTCCATCCACTGTGGCATCTAAATTGCTGGTCCTTTTCTCCCAAAACATTCGTCATGGGGGCTCCATTTCCGGAACATAACGACTATCATGGGAATAAGCATTCCACGTTAACCATTGACTTATCAAAACTGTTCTCAAAATCCCTTTCTTTTACTTCTGAACAGTTGGGGCACGATGGGACAGCCCAATTTTCCCTTTTTTGCTTGGGTTTGATCTCCCCCGACCCCCTTTCTTTGGGAATCTTTAGATTTTTAAAAGGGGAAATGCCCTTTAGACCCATTTTTTCCACATAACTATTTGTCCCATGACATTTTCGGACGCCTGTGCCATGGGAAGGGATGAATGATCCCATTGTTTCCAATTTCCTTACCATCTCACAAAAAAACACACAATAGGAGGGGAAAGTTCCCCGAAAAAGATCCCGTATAAAAGGAAATTTTGGGGCCCAAAATTCCTGCTGCATTGTGTGCAAACTTCATTAAGAACTACAGGAAATTCTGTTTTTCTATTGTATCAAATACTTAATTCACGCACTAAAATACAAAATTTTTTAAAAATCAGTGGGCATCCCTATCAAATAAAATTGTAAAAAGCGCCCCTTTTAGGTAGGCAGATTAAAAGGGGCCCCCAATAAAGGTATATCTCGGGCCCCCCCAAAAAAATACAAAAGGTAGTTTATATAGGGTTTCCCATTAATAAAAAATTTTAGATCCCTTTTTTATGAGTTTTTATAGGGCCCCCGTAGGTTTGTTATATTCCCCCTGAACCAGGGACTTTTCCCCCCGTACCGGGAGTTACCCCTTAGCCCCGTAATTAAAATGCCCCCTTTTAGCCCAGGTAGTTCCTTTTGTAGCCAGGTAGTTTTCCCCCTTTAGCCAGGGATTTTATTTGCCCCCCTGTAAGCCAGTAGTTGCCCCCAGTTTTCCAAGTAAATTTTCCCCTGTTTTCCAGGGAGTTTTTATCCTGGGGGCTAATGTACAATGTAAGGGTTTTGAATTATCAAGCCCTTACACTGGGAACTGCTCCCGGAGGGCTCCGGGAAAGGAAATGGAGACCAAACGTCGCTGGGGGTGTGAGGAAAGCCGTGCATCACACCCCCATTCACTGAGCACTGTATATACAATGGAGAAGGGAGGGGGGAAACCCATCGTCTTTCCTCCTCCCCGTACAAGCCGGGTGCAAAAGTGGCCCGTGAAAAACTGCTGGGCTCTGCCAACCTTTTGTATAAAAAAAAACCAGGGATTGGAAAAGGGCTGTGTTGGGTTTAAAAATTTGCAGCCAGGGTTTTTTAAAAAAACCTGGTAGAGATGTGGTAAGAGACTAAAGTAAAAGCCACATTGTTCTGCCTGGGGGTAAAGGCAGATACATGTCACCAAGGACACTGGTCTTGATAAAATTGGGGGCCGTTAAAATTTTTTTGTGTCACTGCATATGTAATTGGGACATATTTAACAAATTTAACAAGGTTTTGAGGCTTTTTACAATCTTTTAAAGGGGAAAAGGAAAAATACCCCGTTTTTAGTATGGGCTCAGACGAGCAAACTTTTTTTTGTTTTTTCCCTTTTTTTTGTACCTTTTCGCTGTACCTTTAAAGAAATTTTTTGAAAAAAAATAAGAAAGGACCGGTAAATTTTTAAATAAAGATTATCTTTTGTCCCTATCCTGATGGGCTTTGGGTTTTGAAACCCCCGCTGAATCGCTTTACATATGGGGAGGAAAGTGGGGAACCTTTAAAGAGAAAGTACCTTTAAAAGACAGTACCTGAATAGATAGAAAAGGGAAATGGAAACCTTGGAGGGGCTTATCAAGCAGCGTGCAAGCTTATCTTTTAGCTCCAAAATTCCCTTTTTCCTTTACAACGAAGGCCCAAATTGGGATTACAGGGGCAGATCCTAAAGACCATTAGCCCAGTAAAAGACAAATTGCCTGTTGGTTTTAAGCCAAACCCAACCCAACTGTAAAGGAAACCGGGAGGTTTAACCACCCCCCCCTTAAAAACGACCGCTACAGGGCCTTTGACAAAAGGCCGGGGGGGTCAACAGGTGGGCAAGGGGACGCAATTCCCAAATATTCAAAAAAGTACAAAGAAAATTACCTTTAAATGAAACTCCGAGGTTTTCTAGGGGCCTTCGGGAAAAAAATTTCAAAAGAGAGCAGTTTTTTTCCCCTTTAACAAGTGGGGATATTTTCCCGGCCCCCATTCCAAAACCCTCGAACAACAAAACCCTTTACATGAGGGGGTTCGAGAAAATAAGAGTGTTGGGAAGCTTAAAGGGAGATAAAAAATCAATTTAGGGTTACCTTGGTGGGGAAAGAGCCCAAAGAGTCCCACACCGGGAGTTTTAGCCTGCAAAGCAAGCTTTGGGCCCCAGATGTACAACCTTTTTCCCCCTCACCAACAAGTTGTTGCACAAAAGTACTCAAAAATGCCCAAGTGGGCGAGCCGGTTTTTTTGTGACCCGTTTGTCTGTTTCCCCCAAACCCATGAGGATCCAAGGGTGTTTAGGGTAAAACAACCCCCGAAAGGGGGGCGGGCCCCTTTTTTTGGTCCCTGGAACAAAACAACCAACGAGGAAATTTCCCTTTCCGGGGGCAAACCCCCTCCCCCCCTTTGGGAAAACCCCCAAAGCCAACCCCGGTAAGACTGGGCCCTTCACAACAAGGGGGAAAGGTTTCCCGAAGGGAGGAAATTTTAATTTTAAAAAACAGGGGTGAAAGCTTTCCATCCCAAAAAGGGGAAAGCCTTTCCTAAGCCTTTGGGGGCCCTTCCCCTGCGGCAAAAGCCCCAAAGGGAAATTTGGGGGTCCCCTCATTTTTTTTGAAAAAATTTCCCTTTTTTATAAAAGGGGCAAAAAACAACAACCGAGGGGGTAGCAGTTTGGGGGTAAAAAACGATCCCATGTACGCCTGGGATTGGAATTTTGCTCACTCCCAAAGTGGGTTGGGGAAAACTTTAAGGTTAAAAAAAAAATAAAAGTGGTGGAGAAAACTTTTTACGCCCCGGGATCTATAAAGCTGTTGAAAAATTTTGCCAATCCAGCCCAGAATAACACCCCTTAAATCCATTTTTCCCGAAATCCGCTAATTCCGCCCAATGAAAAATTCCCCTTCAAACTAATTGGTATGGATCTTTTTTGGGTTTCCCTTTCCCAAGTTGGTCAGGGGCATCAATACTCAAGGGGGCCTAATTAAGCAAACAAAAGGAAAGGGAGCTCACCCCCATTTGTAATTTTGGGCCCTAACTTGTGGCAATGCTGTTGGGCCAATCTGGGTAATGAAACCCGGAAACCCAAAAATAATGGAGGGGGCGATGGGACCTCCGTGCACATTTTTCATGGGGTTTCTTAACAATAACCCTTCAATTTATATTTTTTCACATTCGTACAGAAAACTACCATTAAAATTCTTGGATCTTTAAAATTACAGGCATTAATTTAAAAACCATATCTACCAAAACATTCGTAAACCACCATTTGGGGAAAACATTTCTACACTATAACAGTTTTCCCACACGACACATACTAAAAAACTATACCAGTTGGGGAGTAAAAAAGGGTGAAGCGTAACTGCAGCTCCTCTATAGACTTTGTACGAAAACATAACATTAGGGCAGACTTATTTTGAGGGTTACCAGATGGACATTAACCAAGCCCAAAATGTCTCGGCATACAGAAATATCTTTACCCCAAACCTATAGATTTTGAAAAAACCAGAAATGAAAAAGGAAGGGCGGGCCCCCCCTGTGAGGGGTTTGAATTATGTCATCATTTTCAATTAAAAAAATGCTTTTTAAAAATTTACCCATCTTGCAAGAAGACGAACTTTAGTTTCCCATCTGGGGCATGGGTGCGCTTTGTGCTAGAAAATCTAAGACCAGGAGACTTGTGTCTCATCACTCAAGATAGAGGCAACAAAGCCCCCTTGGTTTTGACAAAAGGGGTTTTTTAGATTGGCTCCCCTCCCTGCAAAACATGCAAATTTTTTATCTCCCCCCCATAATTTTTTCAATTCGATTTTTCCCCACTTTTGACAAAAAGGTTACATGAATTTAAACCCATCATTTCATTTACGTTATGACCGCACCTTATGTCACAAATAGTTGGCAAAAAAATTAGGAGACTCAAGACTCGTTTTCTTGAGCATTTAAATATACTCCAATATCAACAGACCAATAAATCTAGCGTTGCACAACACTTTTTAGAGTTTTCAGGTCACAATCAAATGAGTTCAGGTATGGGCCCTTGGAAAATACCAACCCAAACGAGGGGGGGTTGGGAAAATCATTTAGAATAGGGAGGGTTTTTGGGTACTGTTTCTTAATAGCATTTCCCCAAGGTTAAATCTACGCAAGGGGCAACATGTTCCACTTTTTAAATTTAATACTCAGCATTTCCAATGTTTAAATTTAATTTTTTACATTGCAATTTTTCGCTTAATTCTTTTTGCTTTGCGTAATTAAAATCCGGGTTTAATATGTAACACTCTTTTACACATGAAACCCTTTGGTCCATGATAATTTGTACCGGATTTTTTATATTTGTATGTAAATCGCATTTTCGGGCTGCTTTTTTATCATTTGTGTTCTACTTTCGGTTTTGTTGTCTTGTACGCCTGCGCTTCCCATACAACGCCAAAAGCAGCTTCGTTCCCAACCCAGTTTTCCGCATTTGGGAAAGCAGCATTACTTACTTACATTTCCACCCGTTTTCTGTACTATCCTTTTCCGATCGCTATTCTTCATTTTTCCAATTTGGAACCATTGTTTCATTGTACTTCCGTTTTGGGGACTTTGCCCGCTGCTCTGGAAAGCCCTGTTTCCGAGGTAGTTTATCATTTTTTTTCATTATGTCATTAAAGTGTTTTTTTGATTGTGGGATTAATGCAGCATAAAGGAGGCAGCAAACTCTGTTCAGCTCAACTAAGGGCCCCCGTTTTCCCCAAACGCGTCACCAGTCACCCCTCTGACTACTTTTCTATAAAAACACGTTAAAATTGTGGGTATTTTTGGCTTTTTACTTTAATACTTCAAAAATTTGGATTTTACTTTTATTCTCGGTGCCATCTACTGCTTCTTCTTGGGCCTAATTAGCCACCTGCCACCCAATCAATTCCCCCCAGACATTCTTCCCCAAAGGGTGCTAAAGGCAACGGGGATGCCCTTCAGGGCCCCAAAAAAAAAGGGGCCCACTGTGGTTAAAAAATAGGACTAGTAATGGGGGGGGCCCCATTTGGTTTGGCTGTAGGGCCCTGAAACTTTAATAATGTCTGATGGAACCCTTATAAAACGAAGGAGCTCCTCCCATTTCATCCAGGGCTAGGTCTCAGCCAATCTTCTCATAACCTGTAGAGTGTGGGAACAACTAAAGTAAAAGCGAAGGTTCTGCTCGGGGGGAAAAGGGGATAGATTTACCAAGGAAAAGGCCTTGGGGAAGAGGAGCACTATCTATTTTTCTACTATCATCTTTTACAAAACAGCCTATCCGCCGGGCCCCCTTTAGGGACGATGGCCTGACTTGGGGGGTATCTCGACGTTGCGCTGCCCACTAGGGGGAGCTCAAGGTCAGCCAGATACTGTTCCACTTTAACCCTTGCCCACCACGGGCACAGGGAAACAACAATGTTGCCACCAGTTCGCTCGTTTTAGTTATAAGACCGGGTCCGTTACCGACTTATAGCAGGGGCAGGAACCAACCCTTGGGTAGCTATATACTATAGACCGAGAATTAGGCATGTGAGGCCGTTTATCAAGACAGACTAACTCAGATTAAAAGTTTTTAATTAATTAGCCTTTGAAGGGCACACTAACAGGTAATATGTACAAATGGATAATAATATACAGGTCAGAGAGAGGTGCAAATAAAATTATGGATTACAGACAAAAGGCAGTTAAAATAAGTCAAGTTACCTTGTTCTTGGGTCCCGGCCGCATGGGGGGCATATGTGGCCTGGCTGCGCGTTGCGGATGTCCTGGAACTGTTCTTAGGTGGCCCCCCTCCTGGATCAACAGGGAAAAGCCCCCTGGCTCCGGCTTAAATCTGTGAGGGGACAGCCCACATGGCACCCCCTACACACCCCTGGGATGGTCTATGACTCCTCCCACTCAGGTCAGGCTAGTTTCTGATACAAATCCAAAAATGGACTTTAACTCGGGCGGGCCTTGGCACGCTGAAGAGAAGAACCCCGAGCCGGAACAAGCATCATCAGAACACCGGATGGCTGGATCTACCCAAACGCCACTGGAGGTGAGACACGCCTTTTTATGGAATCCGGGGGTCACCGGGGTTGTAGATATCTCAGTCCCATGCCGTCCTTGGAACATGGGAATGGGAATGTGCGTGCGGCACTCGAAGAGTTCCATATTTTGAGTTTTGTACTCGCCATTGGAACCAGTTATGAGTGGTACGCCTATAAATCGATAGAGAAAATATCCGGGAGATGGCATGTCCCGACTGGGCTGAATCTGAGCAAAGTCTTTGAAGCATCCTATGCGTGAGATCTGGTCCAGCATTTTTTTTTCAGTTGCTAATTTAGGTTACATGAGGGGTATCCTTTCATGGGTTGCCCCCATGTTGTCGGCGGTCTTCCTACAATTGGCAATTGGGGAAGAGAGCTGTGATTGATTATCATATGTAAATTGAGCTTAGTCAGTGGTGGGGTATATAAGCTGGTGTTTGACTAGATCTTTGGTTGGAGAGAGGTCTGTCATTTTGAGTCAATTTTTTTTCACACCTCCCCGCTTTGGTGACCCCGACGCAGCCCCCCCCCCCCCCCTGGCTCTTCTTAAGGGGGGCAGCCAACTCCACTGTGCTTCAACCAGGCGACCCAGATGACCCCACCCCCTGTCGGGCGGACACCCCTCGAGCGGTGCCGTAGGTTCTCGGCCCTTCCGGTGCGCGAATTACGAAGTTGTACTGCTGGAACGACAGGCTCCAGCGTAGCAACACTTCACCCATTGGTTACGGAGACCGTGTGTAGAAAGCTCAGAGGGTTGTGGTCTGTATACACAATGTAATTCCGCCAGTATAGATAGGGCCCTGCCAAGACCGCTGCAAGGGCACTCACTTTCGCCCCCGGTTGTCCCTAGCTTACAGCATATCGTCACTATCTCATGCTTAGAATGTGCTGGCTGCACTTCGGGGGTAGTGATAAGATATGCATGTAAGAACGGATTGGGGGAAGTTGATCAAGGTAGTCAATCGTGATGCGACAGGTGACTACCTCCGTCAAGGACGTTAGTGAACATAATGCCCGGATGGTGTTGAGTGTTGCACTTCTGAGGGTCAGGGGGGAATTAATGTGTGAGGGAGCTTTTTCGCTCCTCCATGCGAGATGGTTCCACCTGCCGGACTGGCCGGCAAGCATGTCCTAGAGGTTTCTCACGTGTCTCACCTACTTGGGCTGGTTGATACCGGGGCAAGGGCAACATGCCTACACCCGCACTCATGATGCGCAAGTCATTTTGTTCTCGTGGTTGGCATTAAGAATGAAACGGTCGTGGTCCAGGCATGTGACCAGGTACCGTGACTGCGTTGAGTTGTTGTCTGCACGACATATGGGCCTTCCCAGGCTTGCCTGAAGCTTGCCTCCGTGGTACACCCCCCCCCCCCCCCCCCCCCCCCCCCCCCCCCCCCCCCCCCCCCCCCCCCCCCACCCAGCGGACCAGGACCCACACTTTCCTGCAACCACTGGTAGGTCCTCTCAAAGCGTTCTGGTCGTACAGCACTGCTTCCTGGTCGGATTGCGGCCTGTCGCATATTCTGTGCACTAGCATGAACGCCAAAGGCCTGAATTTTGTCACGGAAGGCACAACATACTCACAATGACTCGGAGCCTAGCTACGGGATTGCTAAGTCTCATTCCCTGGCCTCCTTACCAGAGCCAGGGGCCCCCAGTAAACGTTTCGCCCATACAAGGAGCTCGACAGTAGGCGACATGCGAAACTCCGTGGAGGCACTGTGGGATCTTCCCGATAATCCGCGAATAGTAGGGCGTGATGGTACGATCCCAGTCGCCGCCCATTTTAGTGGTGGAGTGATCCGACCAAACATCTTAAAACATCTGCTTCAGGGAGGTGCCAATGAACAGGTAGTTCGACAACTGGCCTAAGATGGTTTGGTGCAGTCTGTGGGTGGTACGGGCCTTGGACTCCAGATGTTGACTGTCTCAGCCTTAACACAAGGGTCCTAGCCATTAACTGCGATCAGGAACTGGGTCCCACGGTCTTAGGGAGTTTTCATTGAGGTAAGACACTCGAAGAGAAAATCTCAAAGTAAGGGCGGTGGCCAACTTGTCGGCACTTGAATGGACGACAAGGCTGCCGCTTCCGGGGTACCTGAAGTCGGCGGTAGTCTACTACACATCAGTCTAATGAAGCGGTTTCCCGGAGCTGCTGGAACTTGGTCAGCGGTCCAATTAAATCCCCACTGCACAACTCCATTGAAAGGCTCGTCTATGATAGGCAGGTCGGTACCAGTGGGATTTAGCCTTGGCCCGCCTTCCCCACCCTCTGACAGGTGTCGCCCAAGAACGGGCAGTAGGCGCACATCAGTCCCCTATCTTTGGCCCAGTAGAAAAATGCTGGGCCAGCCTTTCCCTTGGTCTTGGTGATCCCTTAGGTGAAAAGGGCCATTCGGAAATCTCGTGCGCAAAACCGTAACAAACTCCTGACCTGAAGGAAATAGGGGTACCACCTACCGTCGGACCCTGGGCACACGCCTCAGGTGTGACACCCCGTCGGTCGTCACGTGGTTACAGCCGTTCCTTGGTCCCTCAGAACCACCCCGCGCGGTGTCTTGAGTCAGGGGCGTTGACTTAGGGTCTATAACATCCGACGTACCCCCCCCCCCCCCCCCCCCCCTGAGCGGCTTCGGCCCTTTGTGTATTTTATGGGTAGGGCGGGTTCACACGACATTTTTCATGCCTCATTGTGAACTGTGGATGTTTTTTACAGGAAAAACCTTGTGTCCTGTCACTATTTTCTGAACTTCCCACACTGATCCCGTCCTTCTCCATCAGCAGTCATGATACAGTAAAAATCACCAATAACTAAATTTACATTTTTTCAGAACTTCTCACCTTCATATGTCAATACCCCTAAACAGTCCACCAAAACATCACCTTACTCATGGAGCAAATCTAACAGACAACGTGATTGTTACTAAAACCTCTAACAAAACCAAGACCCAAACTAATTACTACATAAGGATCAAATAATCCGTGCCAGACACCCACATGTGACTAATCAGTCTGTACACAGGGCTTGAAGACCATATACCACTTGCCATATAGTGACCATTATTGTGGTAGTATAGTTGTATGCTAAGCTCGCCTCTGCAGACATATAAAGTGATTACACTTGCAGTTACATTTTAGTGACTCACAGGAGGACGTTCTTTTCTGATCAGGTGTTCACCTTACCTTCTCTTCTCCATCCGGTTCAAACAACTTCATGCTTGATTGCTCACACCGGCCAGTACTACGTCCATGACGGATTTTGGACACAAATATCTTAGAATCCTATCATTTCGGCAACTCCTTAAATTATAGGATAGCATGTCCCCTCAGTTAGTGTATATAAGGGTCACTGAAGCAGTATATGGGGCCACAGGCAGCGTATATGGAGGCACAGGCAAGGTATATAGGGGCCACAGGCAGTGTAGATTGGGGGCCACAGGCGAGTATATTAGGGGGCAAAGGCAAGTAATTTCGGGGGCATGAGGCCAGTATATGGCGGCCTCACAGGCAGTATATGGGGACCACAGGCCAGGATATGGGGCGTCCACAGGCAGGACTATGGGGGCCACACAGGCACGGGATATGGAGGGCCACAGGCAAGTATATGGGGGGCACAGTCAGGCATTTATAGGGGGCACAGGCAGCAATATCGGGGGGCCACAGCAGGGATATGGGGGCCAACGGCAGGGATATGGGGGCCACAGGCAGTATATAGGGGGCCGTCAGGCATTATCAGGGGAACAGGACAGCATATGGGGGCCTCTGGCAGGGATATGGGGGAAAACAGGCAGTTATATGGGGGACACAAGGCAGAATATGGGGGCCACTGGCAGGCATTAGAGGGGCCACAGGCCAAGGTTATATATGGGGGCCACAGGCAGGCATTTATAGGGGCACAGGCCAGTATATGGGGGCCACAGGCAGGGAATATGGGGGGCCACAGGCAGGCATTATGTGGCACAGGCAGTATATGGGGGCACTGAGGCAGGTAAACGCTTTAAAAATAACAACATTAATACTCACCTTAATCCTCCCTCGGCTCTACTTATCGAGCGCGCTCCGTATCTTTCCTCTTCAGCCCGCGCTCCTCCGGCAGCTCCTCGGGCGCACGGCCTATGACGCGTTGTGCGCACGAGGCAGAGGGCAGCGTCGCGATGACATACACATCATCGCGACGCTGCCCTGGCTGAGGCGCACGGGCCGCGGCGGGTCCTCAGCGCTTGTGAGGCCCGGCGGCCCACGCGCCCTAGTGTCGGACCCAGAGCCACGGTCCGACACTGTCTGCGAGCAGGGAGCACTCGCTCTCTGCTCCGCAGGAAGCCCCGCAGCTGAATAGTGCGTCCAGACAGAACGCACATGCAGCTGAAGGGCTGAACGGTGCTCCAAGGTCCACGGGCAGCGGCCTATGAGCCCGGGACAATCGGGGCACAGGGGAGGTTTTTATTCGGGGCCCGAGACTTGCCGGAATAAAACAGCCTAGTGACGCCCATGGTACTCGAGTCAAGCGGGTGGCTGTGCGCTCTGTCCTTGAGAGCTCTCAGGCTTCGTCAGCTCGCATAACCGCTCGTTCTGAAAACTCGTGACTTAGGAGTGGCCAGAATGGTGAGACTGCCACGTTCTTCTGTCTGGTTCCATGGGTCCCTATTCTCCTGGCCCTCACTACCCTGGGCACTTACCTGGTCCGATGGAGGATGACCGTCGGGCCCCTGAGGGCCTACTGGACTCCTGGCCCTCCCACTGCGCGTGACAGCGGCCTCGAACCGCTGCAGAAACCAGCTGAGTGGGGGCTCCCCTACCCTCATGGTCGTCTATATAAAGTCACCCAGTCTGCTTGCCTAAACTGGCCTCCGACATCTGTTTGAGGGGAGACCTGCTCTGTGGGCCTTCCTGGGGTGCCCACATTGCTCACCTGCTTGCCTCACCTGCAGTGTCTGGCCCCCCTGTCTGCCATGGCTGTAGGGCGAGACCCCTGCTCTGTGGCCTTACCTGGAGCCCTGCCTCACACTGCATGCTCCCCCACCCCAGCGGTTTGCCCCCTGTCCGTCCTGGGCTGTGGGGAGACCCTGGTGCCCTGTGGCCCTTTCCTGGAGCACTGCTCACCTGCATGCTCCTCCACCACAGACTGTTCGACGCCACTCTGGATGCAACACCAGAGGACAAACAAATCCCAGCAGGCTTGCATGGTCGACACCATGTGCCATATTGCAACCTGCTGACCTTATCTCCTTCTCCAACAGGATGGAGAGGGACACGACCATATCACCCACCCCATACTCCATCAGTATGCATATTTTAATAAACATTGTTTGCAAACATTAAACATGGATTGGATGGACATATCACATTTGGGGGTGGGAGCAGGACCTTGGGGCTTCAGGGCCCTCCAAAACGTGGGATACCAGCCGCCCCAAGTCTGTCCCTAACAAAATACTAGCCGGAATGTTCGGCGATACTCCAATTTTCCCCGCAATTCCCTGCCCGGGCACCCCAGTCCAAATACAATCTGGCACAACTGGCAGTGCGGCACACAACAACTCCAATTCGGAAGACCGCGAAGTCTTTCCGGGTATCATTTCCTTTGGGGACACCAGCTCAGCGCACCACCAGTCATCTCCAGCGCCCGGTGTCCCAAGAGGTCCTAATGGGCAACAGACCGGCCTACGGTGACTGGCTGTTTGTTTAGTTATAAGGGGCCTTCACCACCCCACCCAACACACAAAACATTTGGGGGGCCTTGAAAAAGGGCGACTGGGAAGGGAACCTTCTGTTTGCTGAGGGACATGCGCCTCGAAATGTCCCGGCTGTTTGCAAAAGGTCTGAGCAGAGTTCGGGGTTCCTCCACAGATGTGGAAGCATGGGCTGGGGGCCCCCTGGCTTTAGGAGGTAGGGACAAACTGGCCCTGCGGGCATCTTCCCCTTCCTCTCCAGTCGGTGTGCTTCCTGGCCTACAGTGCCAGATTGTTGGCATACTCATCCGCGTGGCTTGCTCTTGTGGCCGTCGGTGGCCCCCAAGGTTTCTGGTCACGCAGGTGCTGTGGAGGTCCTGTTGGGGGTCAGTTCGCACAAAAACTGCTCACGTGGCGATGGGTCCTTCAGCTGCTGGACGGTGAGTGTTCTTTAGCCCCGAGGTCCACTGGTTCGACTAGTTCATACTGGATGAGTTTTCAGGGGCGCCGCATTTTTAGTGATTGGTCGGCACAGCTAGTCGGTAGGATGACCCGCTGCAACTGTCCGTGAGCCTATTCCTGTACAATCTAGTGAGTGCAGATTGTACTGAAGGGATCAGTGCCTGCTTGACCTGTCACTCGATAGGTCTGGGTGGACTCGCTGGGCAAGTTGGTCGCCGTAACTAGATCTCCCAGAGCTTTACCTCTGAGAACGAAATGGTTGTCAAGAATATGGTCGAACCCACCTGGTCCTCAGGCACATGTCGCCATTAGCCTGTGGCCACTAAATTTCTTTTTCAGTAATGACCGTTTATCAGGAGAAAGGAAAGGTTTCCTATGTTGATATGAATAGTCACTCAAACTGTTAGATTCAGATGCATATGGAAAATGTTTAATTCTAAAACAGAGGATACTAAAGTATTCTTATGGGAAGCTAGGCGGCGGTGTTCTGGGAGGTTATGGCTCTTCAACTTGGCACGGGGTGCGCGACTTGGGCCTATTTTCCAGACTTGAAATTTACTACTATACAAAGCCACCTGTAATTGGTGGTCTCGGTACACCCCCCAGTTCCTGACATCACCTGGCTACGCTCCCGACCGGTGTACTACTCTGCATGATGAGACAGAAACCCTTACTTATATCTCAAGTCATCGAGTAGTAGTTTCCCCTGCAGCTGCGTAGGAGGGCCTTGTAGGCGGTCGAGGTTTCCAGCCTCGAAGCTTAGCCAGTGGAGCTTGCAGGGAGAATAGCCGAAAGTGAGCTGCCCACTGTTCGCACATTCCGACCAAATTGTGAATGGTCCTTGAGCGAGCCCGACGTGGACTTCCCCCTCGCCTTCATAGTCCACAGCATGGCCTGGGCCGAAGCTCCTACTGGCTAACTAACCGACCTGATTCCTCCCGGGGCCTACAGCTTTGCCGCTTGCTAGACAGCCATCCTTGCATGCCAAACCATAGGTTACTTGACACAAAAACTGCAACCTGAATGCACCCCAAAACACTTGTATTATGACTCAACTCTGATGTTGGTCTTGTGCATGAGATGGGTTTCAACCTTAAGACCCCAGCAGCAAAAACCTACTGCTTAGTCTATTAGTATTTCGGGAAGTACAGCATCGCGCACTCACAAACACTAATGTCTTGATACCACCTCCTCTGCCAACAACTAATGTGACCGGGATAAACTGACTTAGTCAGACGGCACGCACATTGAGCTGACGACCGGCTGACTTGGGGAGTTATCTCGACGTTGCGGCTGCCCACTAAGGGGTGAGCTCAAGGTCAGCCAGATTTACTGTTCACTGTCTTACCCTTGCCCAAGACTGGCACACAGCGGACAAACAACAATGCATCGCCACCAGTTCGCTAACTGGTTTGGTAGTTATATTAGATTGACCGCGTCGTAGTACCGACCTTATTGCTGTGTCAGGAACCAACCTAGCTAAATGTAGGAGAAGTTAGGCGCTGTATGTGGCCTGTTGATCATGAAAGACTAATCTCAGATTAAAGGTGTTATGTAGATTTTTTAATTAGCCTTGAAGGCACACTAGACAGGTAATAGTTACAAGATGGATAAATAATATACAGGTCAGAGGGAGGAGGTGCAAATCACAATTAGGGATTACAGACAAAAGGCAGGTTAAAAATAATGTCAAGTTACCATTGTTGCTTGGGACCCGGTCCGCGATGGGGGGCATATGTGGCATGCCTGTAGCGTAGTCGCGGATGTTCCTGGAACTGTTCTTTAGGTGGCCCCCTCCTGGTTCAACAGGAAGAGCCACCCCTGGCTCCGGCTTATATCTGTGATAAGGGGGACATCCCACGTGGCAGCCCCCTACACACCCATGGGACGGTGCTTATGAACTTCCTCCCACTCAGGTCAGGCACCAGTTTCTGATACAAACCCAAAAATTGGGACTATAACTCGGCAACCAGGGCTTGGAACCAGACCGAGCCAGGTAGCATTCATCATGAACCGGCTGGATCTACCCAACGCATGGATGTGAGACCACGCCTATCTTATGGACTCCCGGGGTACGGTTGTGGACTATCTCAGTCCCAATGCGTCCTGGGAACCTGGAAATCGGGAATGTCGCTGGTGCGTGCGAGGAAGTGTTTCCAGTATGTGTTTTGAGATTTTGAACTCGCCCCAATGGATCCAGTTATGAGCTGGTGCCTATAAATCGATATGAAAATATCGGAAGCACGGACGCCGACTGGGCTGAATTGAGCAAAGGTCTTTTGAAGCTTAGCGAGCTTGGACAGCATTTGTTCTGTGTGTAGTGTTAGAGGTCTTACTGTTATGAGTATCCATTTCATGGGTGGAACAAATGCTGTGGCACTTACTACAGAGGGCAGTGGGGTAAGGAGAGACCTGTGCTGATCTAACAGGGGCCTTGTGTCGTGTGTTTGGTCCGGGTTGAGGTGTTGAGGTCGAAGTATTATGGTGGGGTGTGGGCGAGGGATTAGGGGTGTAAATAGGATTGGGGATCGACTATAAGTGAGTTAGTGAGTGAGTGAAGTGGTGAGTGGTGAGTGCGTGAGTGAGAGATGTTAATGGGGGTCTGGATGTAGGCTGATTGATTGCGGGGAGGGTGGAGTTGATGTAGAGGTGAGATGTGATGTGAGCTGAGATAGTGAGTGAGGACTGTTAACTTGGGTGAGAGAGATGAGTGATGCTGAGTCGAGTGGAGATGTGAAGATGACTGTGAGATGTGAGTGAGTGAGTGAGTGATGATTGAGTGGAGCTGGATGTGTAATGGGAGGGTGGAGCTGCATGTGGGTTTGGAGAAGGTGTGTGTGGTCGGTGTGTGTAGTGCTTTTTAGATTGTATGAGGGTATCATATTTTTTCATATAATATCTATATATCTATATAACTAATATCGTTTATAGAATTATCTATCTCTATATCGTACTCTAATCTGCATAATCCTATACTATCTACCTATCTATTCGTATCTATCTATCTATCTATCTATCTATCTCATATTATCTATCTATCGTATCTAATATATCTCATTCTATCTATCTATCTATCTATCTTATATCCGACCTATTTATATACATATATATCTATCTTCCTCATATCTAGTCTATCTATCTATCTATTATCTCAAGTCAACCTATCTATCTATCTATATCATATCTAATCTATCTATCTATCTCATATCTATCTCCCTATATACTTTCTATTATCATATCTATCTATTATCCATCTCATATATATCTAATATACTAATCTATCTATCTACTTTCTATCTATCTTATCCTTATCTATCTACTCTGTCTTCTAAACTGTGTCTGTTCTGTCTCCCTCATATTGATTTATTTGTCCAACTCTCTTTCCAAAATTTGTTTTTCTAAAGAGAACTCAATGTTCTTATAAGCTGCTTATATCAATAGACTGTATTATATTAGAATCTATAATCCTATATTCTGAACACTATCCCATCACTGTTGCTTTGTATATTTGAATTTCAAATAAAGTTTCTGCATAACTCACTGCATAATCCTAAAAATAAATATATTTCGAGCTTTAACTAGTCTGCTGTGGACACTTCATAGAAAATAGATATTGTCAGCAGCTACGGCATCTGGCTATGTCAGTCTCTGGAAAATAAATGACTTGAACATGACCTTTTGCATTTTCACTGAATATCAACCGTCTGCTACACAACAACTCAGCTCAGGCCTCCCTCTCAGTACCAATAACTTATAAATGTTCTTATTCCTGCAAATGTCCTTACTTTTCATGGATGTTTTTAGCCTGAGGGGACACAATTTCTCATATTTGAATGCTGCTAAAACTATGTTGTGGGGAAAGGTAACTGAATGTACAGTCATGTTCCCACCCCCCCCCCCCCCCCCCCCCCCCCCCCCCCCCTGTTCGTGGGGGCCAACCCGGTTTTCTGGTCAATTACAGCTGGCAATAATTTACAAGTTGCTACTATAATGCAGCCTCCCCTGTACAGAAATATAAATGCTACTGTATGAAACTTTTCCTGGGTACAAAAATCTAATTAATATAATACTGCCCCCCCCTGTGTAAGAATATAACAACTATGATACTGCCTCCTGTGTACAAGAATGTAACTACTATGATACTGCCTCCTTTGTACAAGAATATAACTACTTTAATACTGCCTCCTATAAGAATATAACGACTATAATACTGCCCCCTATGTATTAGAATATAACTACTATAATACTGCCTACATATGTACAGAAGTCATTATTAGAACGTACTATGAGTATCGCCCCCTATTGTTACAGAAGAATATAACTTACTATTAATACTGTCCTCTATGTACAAGAATTATAAACTACTATATAAAAAGTTTTACTTTTGCTCCTAATGTACAAGAACTATAATACTTATAATACTGCCTCCTACTGTATAAGATTTCATAAACTAATATTATATACTTGCCTCACTATGTACAAAGAATATAACTACTATTCATACTGCCCTATGTATAAGATTATAACCTACTTATAATACTGCTCCTAGGTACAAGAATTAACATTAACTATGAAACTGCCCGCCCCTCCCTATATACATAAAAGATATTTTCCTAGTCTAAATGATTTGCTGTGTGGTGTGGCTCAATGAACGACTATAATATGAGTCTGGCGCGAATCTCCTAATATAATAGAATATAACGCTATAATACTGCCACCTAATGTACACAGAATATTCTAACTGCCTATACTCGTTGTTATTGGTCGTGTGATAATGGAACTGACACTTTGGTTTGGTATAAGAGAAATGTAAACTTCTATATACTGGACCCAATATGTACTCAAGGAATATAAATCTTTATTACTTTTGTCTTAATCATGCCTCCTTTGTACAAGAATTATAATACCTTATAACACTGCCCTATATGTACAGAATTATAAATACTATAATACTGCCCGAATGTATCAAGAATATAACTTACGTATAATTACTGCCACTTTTGTTTATACAAGAAATTATAAACTACTATATTAATGGCCCTATGTACTAAGAATTTAAGCTACTATCAACACTGCACCTATATGTACAAGATATAAAACTACTATAATTTGCCCCTTTATGTACAAGGAATATTAATTACTATTAAATACTGACCCCCCAATGTACATGCAATATATAACTACTATAATACTGCACTCCTTTGTACAAACCAATATAACTACTATGATACTGCACTCCTAGATGGTACATGGTATTGATAAACTACTATTATATGCCTGCTATGTACAAGTAATATAAATACTATTAAATTCTGACCCTATGTACATGTATTATAGAATACTATAATACTGTCTACTATGTACAAGAATAGAACTACTATAACACGTGCCCCTATGTACAAAGAATATAACTACTTTAATACTGCCCCTAGTACACAAGAATATAAAAACTACCTATAATACTGCCTTTTACGTATCAAGATTCTTTGCTACGATGATACTGCCTCCTATGTACAAGGAATTATAAACTACTATAATACTGTCCACCGATGTTAAGATTATTAACTACTATAATAATGCCTCCTTACTGTGCATGAATATAACTACTATAATACTGCCTCCTATATACAAGAATATAACGACTATAATACTGCCCCCTAAGGTACAAGAATATAACTGCTATTATAAGCCCCTAATGTACTTAAGAATTGTAACCATATAATACTGACCATATGTATATCATTTATAAAATACTATAATACGCCTCCTATGTACAAGAATTTAAACTACTAATGATACTGCCTCCTATATTACAAGGAATATAACGATATAATACTGCTCCTATATACAAGAAGCTTATAACGACTAATAATACTGCCACCCTATATACAAGAATATAACTGCTACTTAATACTGCCCCTTCTGCTATAAGAATGTAACTATTTAATACTGGCCCCCTATGTAAACATTATAACTACCTAATAATACTGCTCCTCAATGTACAAGAATTATAACGACTATAATACTGCCATCCTATTATACAAAGAATTTAAACAGCTATATTAAATGCCCCCTATGTTACAAGAATATAACTTCTATAATACTTCCCCCTATGTATAAGAATATAAACTACTATAATACTGCCCTCTATATACAAGAATATAAATACATATAATTCTGCCCCTATGTACAAGAATATAACTACTATAACACTGTTACATCTATGTACAAGAATATAACTACTATAATACTGCCCTTTATGTAACAAGGAATATTACTACTTAATACTGACCCCAATGTACATTGAAGATAAAGACTATAATACTTGCCCCCATGTACAAGAATATAACTGTACTAATACTGCCCCTATGTATAAGTATGTAAATTCTTAATTAACTGCCCTACTGTACAAGATTAATTACTATAATACTGCTCCCTATGTTAACAAGAATATATCTACTTTTAACATATGCCCCGATCTATGTACAAGAATTATAACTACTATAAATACTGCCCCCTATGTATAAGAATATAAGCTATATTAATACTCGCCTCTTTATACAAGTAATATATGCCGTGACTTGTACATAATACTGCCCCCTATGTACATGTATTTAACATACTATAACAATGCCCTCTATGTACAAGAATTATAATACTATAATACTGCCCTTTATGTACAAAGAATTATAACTACTATAATACTGACCCAATGGTATTACTATGAATATAACTACTATAATTACTGCCTCCTATGTACAAAAATATATAAACTACTGATGATACTGCCTCCTAATGTACAAGAATATAACTAGCTGATAATACTGACGCTGCTATGGTTACAAAGAAATCTATAACTACTATAAATACCTGCCCCTATGTTCCAAGAAGATAATACTATTTAATACTGTCCTCCTTATTAGTACAAGAATATAAATACTATAACACTTGCGCCCATATGTAAAAGAAGTATAACTACCTATAATGGCTGCCCCTATGTACAAGAATATAACTACTATAATACTGCTGTTTACGTCACCAAGACTCTATAGCTAACTATGATACTGCCTACCTATGTTCGATGAATATACACTACTATCAATAATGTTTCCCCTATGTTACAAGATCATATAATAACTTAGACTTATTTAATTAACTTGCCAGCGGAAATGTTTACATAGGCATGTGTTAGTAGCTGTGAATAAAATACTAGAGTAAAATACTGCTACTTTATGAGGTACTAAGGAATCATATAAACCTACTATAATACTGACTCCATATTTACTTTAAGATTACAAAACTACCTATTCATAATGCCTCACATTTGGTATGTACAAGTATATAATAACTTATTAAATACTAGCATCTATGTACCAAGTATATAACTACTATTAATTTCTGGTACCTCGCATTTATGTACATGAATATAACTAAACTATAAATAATGATCATATGTAAAAGAATATAAATACTCTTATAATACTGCACACCTATGTACAGAAAGTCATAGAACTACTTTAACATAACTATCCTTCCTTCCATGTTTAAAAACGTTAATACATTAAAAACTACTATAATACTGCCCCTATGTTACACAGAATATAACTACTATAATACTGCCTCTATGTTTACAAGAATATAACCTACTATAATACTGCCCCCTATGTACAAGAATTCTTAACTACTATTATACTGCTACTATGTTACAAGTAATAGAACTTACTATAATACTGATCAGATGTACAAGAAATATAACTACTATAATACTGACCCCCTATGTACAAGAAAATAATCTTATCCTATAATACTGCCCTCTACTGTACAAGAATAAACTACTATAATTACTGCCTCTATGTCCATGAATACAAACTACTATAATATGGCATCCTATTGTACAAGATATATAACATACTAGTAATAGCCTGATCCTTATGATACAAGAATATAAACTACGTATAATATCTGCTCACTTATTGTACAGAATAATAAATTACCTACTATATTTACTCCCCCCCTCCTATGTACAAGAATACAACTACTATAATTACGGCCTCTATGTACAAAGAATACTAACTACTATATACTGCCTCCTATGTACAAGTATTAATAAAACCCGTTACTGATAATACTGCCCCCTATGTACAGAAGTATATTCTACTATAGTACTGACTCTATGATACAAGAATTTAAATACTATAATACTGCTACTATGTACATAGGAATATAACTACTATAATACTGCTCCTATGTACAAGAATTTAACTACTATAATACTGCCCCTCTATGTACAGAATATTGAATACTATCAATACTGCCCTCTATGTACAAGAATACAACTACTATAATACTGCCTCCTATGTACAAGAATACAACTACTATAATACTGCCTCCTATGTACAAGAATATAACTACTATAATACTGGAATCCTACTGTTACAAGGATACTTATATAATCTACTTATAATTTCTGGCTCCCGTATGTACATATTGAATAATTATAGGTCTCACTATCTGAACGATATTTTATACTGCCTCCTATGTAGCAAGAAATTATTACTACTATTATACTGTCCTTCCTTTAGGTACAAGAATATAACTACTATTTTACTGCCCCTATGTACAAGATTATTTCTACGTATAGTACTGCCCTCTATGTACAAGAATATAACTACTATAATACTGATCCTATGCACAAGAAATATAACTATACTACTGAATACATGCACCCCTAATATATGTACAAGAATTAGAAACATCTCTCTCTTTTCTCAACTCCTCCCCAAGGTTGTGTTGGGTGATGTGTGATGTTCTTATGTCCATCTAAGAGGCCATAAGCGTCATTTAAGGGGCAGTTTGTATTCATCTTTTTGTAGTTACTACCTTATTACCCAGTCTTTTACTTCTTATGTGTACGATAGCGGGTGTCGATTTATCGAGTGCTGTTAAATGATTGTTAAGATATTCTTATGTTCATAGGGGCAGTATTATAGTAGTTATATTCTTGTCATAGGAGGCAGTAATTAATAGTAGGTATATTCTTGTACAATAGGAGGGACAGTTTTATAGTTTGGTGTTTTCTTGTACATAGGAGGACAGTATTATAAGTAGTTATATTCTTGTACATGGGGTTTGTATTAAAATAGTTATATTTTTTACTAGGGGCAATTAAGTTTTATTTTTCTTTAATAAAGGCAGTAAATTTTAAAAATTATATTCTTTACAAGGCAGTATTAAGTAGTTATATTATTGTACATAGGGGGGGAATTATAGGTTTTTTTTTTTTGTCAAGGGGGCAGATTATATATTAATTCTTGTACATAGGGAAAATTAAAGTAATGTTTTCTTGTAATAGGGGGAGTATTTTAAATAGTTAAAATTCTTTTACATAGAGGCAGATTATAGAGTTTAATTTTTTTACATAAGGCCGAATTATAGTAGTTTTATAATTTTTTACATAGGGGGCGTATTATAGTAGTTAAAATTTTTTTACAGGGCTGTATTATAGTAGTTAAATTTCTTGTACTAAGGGGAAATAATTATAGTAGTGATATTCTTTTACCAAGGGGAATATTATAGTGTGATTTTTGTACATAGGGGGATTTAATTTGTAGTAAATTAATTCGAAAAAGGCAGTATTTTAGAGTTTTATTCTTGTACATAGGGGAAATTTTTTAAGTTATATTCTTGAATAAGGCAGTATTATAGTAGTTTTTTTTCTTTACATAGGGGGCAGTATTTAAAATTTTTATTCTTACAAGGACATATTTTAAAAGTTTATTTTTTGAAAATGGGGAAGTTTAAAATAGTATAATTTTTGTCATAGGGGCAGTATTTAAAATATTTTATTTTTGTACAAGGGGGCAGTATTATTGTAGTTTATTCTTTACATAAGCTATTTAGTTTATATTATGTACATAGAGGGCAGATTTTTGTAGTTATATTTTGTACATAGGACAGTATTATAGTATTATATTCTTTACATAGGGCATATTATAGAGTTTTTAATTTCCGTCATGGCAGTTATTTTATGATTTATTCTTGTACCTGGGGGGGGTATTAATAAGTTTTAAAACTTGTACATAGGAGGCAGATTATAGTAAAAATATTTTGTACATAGGAGGGATATTAAATTTTAAAATTTTTGTACACAGGGAAGTTTATATGATATTCTTTACAAGGAAAAATTTTAGTAGTTATATTCTTTAAAGGGGCATATTTTAGTAATATATTCTTGTATCTAGGAGCAGTATTAAAGAAGTTTTCTGATATTATTTTACATAGGGGGCGTATTTTATATTTTTAAAACTTGTCATAGGGGGGTGTTTTTATAGTTATATTTTTTTACATAGGAGCAGTATTTTAAATTTTTATTCGTAAAAGGGGGGAGTAATATAGTAGTTATATTCTTGACAAAGGGGGGGGAGAAATTTTTGTAGTTTTAATTTTGTAATAGGGGGGAGTAAATTTTTTAGTTATATTCTTGTACATAGGGGGTTTGGGTTTTTAGTGTTTATTTTTTGTACATAGGGGCAGTATTTTTAGTAGTTAATATCTTGTAATAGAGAAGTATTATAGTATTTTAAAAACTTTTACATAGGAGCAGTATTATAGTAGATACATTCCAGTACATAGGGGCCAGTGTTATAGTTGCTATATTCTTTGTACCCACTGTCCATCTAAGGATCATTTACTGCATGGCATGCGGAAAAGGACAATAAGCCCCTTATCCGAGGAAAACACATTCATCTGAATTTAACAAATGACGCAGCTGAAGTGTGGGGACGTTACACACGAACAAATTGCTACTGATGCCCCGGTTTGGATGTTTTTTTCGAAAAATTTAAAAAAAACGGGGGGAAAAACTGGGGAGGGAACATCTGGGTACCCAAAAACCCCCATGATAAGGAAATGATGGGTGGCATTGTCCAGTTGGGGCACCAGGGGCCCCGGGCCCCCTATATCTGGGGGATTGTGGGCACTGCTGCATTTAGGGCAGCTCATATCCTGGGTTTTCCCAAAGCGGGGAACGTTTTCATTCCATTACAGGGCAGGTGGTATGTGGTATTGGGGTCTTTGGCTTTTGTCGTAAGATATTAATTTTTGGGTACCCCAATGGGGGGGAAAAAAAGACGGTGTTCTTTTCTTCAGCTGTAACTTTTAAAATTGGGGTAAACATGGAGACATACAGAGTGAGAGACACCTCAGCCCTCATGGTCATTCTCAAGATGTAGTCACATTTCCCAACATATTGAGGATCAGCTGTTCATCCCTATGTCAAGACCCACAGCCCTGATATTCACCTTGTTACTGCCCTAGGCCACCAGGAATTCTTAGATTAACCCCTTCACTGTCCTATGCCACCAGGGATTCTGACATTAACACCTTCACTTCCCTAGATCACCCAGGATTCTCCCGTTAACCCCTTTACCAACCTACTCCACAGGAATTCTTACATTAACCCCCTCACTGCCCTAGACCACCAGAGATTCGTACATTAACCCTTTAAGTGCTCTAAACCACCAGGAATTCTAACATTACCCCCTTCACTACACTAAACCACCAGGTATTCTGACATTACCCCCTTCACTACCCTACACCACCAAGGATTCTGACATTAATCCCTTCACTCTCCTAGACAAAAGGAATTCTGACATTAACCCCCTCACTGCCATAGAGCACATGGGATTCTGATACTTACCCCTTAAATGCACTAGACTGCAGGGGATTCTTACATTAACCCCGTCGTTGCCCTAAACCACCAGGGATTCAGACAGTCACTCACTTACTGCACTAGATCACCAGGAATTCTAACATACACTCCTTCAGTGCTCTACATCAACTGGGATTTTGACATTAATCCTCTCACTGCCCTTGACAACAAGGGATTCTGACATTAAAGGGGTTGTCTCACCATGCAGTTTCACAGAGCCACCACCAGCTTCAGATTCACACTTCCTGGTCAGGTTGGGAGGGGTGGATGTATGGACTTGTGTACAAAAGCATAAGATAAGATCTACTCCTCACCATGATCTACTCCCCCCCCCTGCCCTAGACCATCAGGGATTCTGACATTAACCCTTTCACTGCCCTAAACCATCAGAGATACCGACATTAATTCCCTTAATGTCCTAGATCACCAGGGATTATCACATTAACCTCTTCACCGGCCTAGTCCTCAGGAATTCTAACATTAACCCCTTCACTGCCCTAGACACAAGGGGTTCTGACATTAACTGCTTCCCTGCCCTCGACTACATGAGATTCTGAGATTATTCCATTCACTGCCCTAGACCACCAGGGATTCTGATATTTACCCCTCCACTGCTCTAGACACAAGGGATTCTTACATTAACCTCTTTACTACCCTAGACCACCAGGGATTCTGAAATTAACCCCTTTCCTGCCCTAGACCACGATATTCTGACATTAACCGATTTCATGCCCTAGACTACCAGGAATTCTGAAATTAACCTATTTCCTGCCCTACAGTACCAGTCATTCTGACATTTACCCCCTTCCTGCCCTAGACCACCAGTGATTATGACATTAACTTCTTTCCTGCCCTAGACCACAAGGGATTCTAACATTAACCCTTTTCCAACCCTAGACCACAAGGGTTTCTGATCTTAACCCCTTTCGTGCCCTAGACCACAAGGGATTCTGTCATTAACCAATTCTCTGCCCTAGACCACCAGGGATTCTGACATTAAGTCATTTACCTACCTCAGATTACCAGTGATTATGACATTAACCCCTTTATCTGCCCTAGACCACAAGGGATTCTGATATTAACCCCTTTATCTGCCCTAGACCATAAGGGGTTCTGATATTAACCCCTTTCCTGCCCTAGACCACATGTGATTCTGACATTAACCCCTTTACCTTCCCAGATTACCATTAATTATGATATTAACCCCTTTCCTGCCCTAGACCACCAGTGATTCTGACATTAACCTTCTTTTTTTTTTTACCTACACCACTAGGGATATTGACATTAACCCCTTCGCTTCTCTAGACAACCAGGAATACTGACATTAACCCCTTCACTGTCCTAGATCATAGTCTAGAGACATTACAAGAATTCATAGAGCCCTGCAGTAAAATGAGATGGGCCCCACCACCTAATACCAGGAAGCTGAAACAAAAGTATAAGTAACAATAATTATATATATATACATTATACTTCTTCTTTCTCCCAATAGCGGGGTATTATAGTCCCGATCCACCCAGGAGCAGCTTCTGATCTGCTGGGAACACCCATTTTTGGGGCTAGGTTTGCATTAATCCTGCCAGTGGTTCCTCCGGCATGTGGCCGCCATGTCTTACAAGAAATTGTGACTCTCTCCAGTCTGTGTGATGAGACTGATGCCACAGTGACGCCACCTCAGCAGTTTATGGTTATTTCCCAGGGTACACAGCGCCGTCTCTCAGGGTCCTAGACAGTGAATATAGCGGTGGCGGTGGTACTAGCACAGATAGCTAATGAGTCTTCTTCTCCTGAGAACCTTCCCTGCTCTTGTGTTTGATATCTGCAATGAAGTATAAATGAGGCCCCTGGGGGTTTGGGGTCATATTGTATCTGTGGCCCCCGGGATTCTGCCGTCATTAGATGGAAGCTCGCGGGGCTCGCGCCGGCACTTGTTATTTTAAGTTCTGCCATTCCAGGTTTATTTCATCTTCGTCTCCGCTGCGCCGCTCGCCTGCTTCTAGGTAATCGCATAAAACATAAATGGAAATCTGTCCGTACAGCCGCCATTTATTGGGTTTTGTGAAAAATTCACATTTTGGTTTTTGGGGGAATTTTTTTTTTTTTTGCAGAACTGTCAAAACATAAATATTAACTAGACCCAGTGGTGACTGCAGTCATGCAGGACACCACCCAATACTTGGGCTCGGACTGACCCACCAGGGTGAAAGGTGGACCCCTGAGCATGGTGGGCCCCTGAGCATGGTGGGCCCCTGAGCATGGTGGGCCCCTGAGCATGGTGGGTCCCTGAGCATGGTGGGCCCCTGAAAATGGTGGCCCCCTGTGTATGGTGGGCCCCTGAATATGGTGGACCCCTGAATATGGTGGACCCCTGAATATGGTGGACCCCTAAATATGGTGGACCCCTGAGCATGGTGGACCCCTGAGCATGGTTGGCCTCTGAGTATGGTGGGCCCCTGTGTTTGGTGGGCCCCTGAGCATGGTGGTCCCCTGAGCATGGTGAGCCCCTGAGCATGGTGGGCCCCTGTGTATGGTGGGCTCCTGAGTATAGTGGGCCCCTGAGCATGGTGGGCCCCTGAGTATGGTGGGCCCCTGAGCATGGTGGGCCCCTGAGCATGGTGGGCCCCTGAGTATGGTGGGTCCCTGGGTATGATGGGCCCCTGAGCTTTGGTGGTCCCCTGAATATGGGGGTCCCTGTGTATGGGGGGCCTGGTACTGGGCCCTGAGCAGGGTGGTCCCCTAAGTATGGTGGACCCCTGAGTATGGTGGACCCCTGAGTAAGGTGGGCCCCTGAGTAATGTGGGCCCCTGAGCATGGTGGGCCCCTGAGCATGGTGGGCCCCTGAGCATGGTGGCCCCTGAGCATGGTGGGCCCCTGAGCATGGTGGACCCCTGAGATGGTGGACCCCTGAGCATGGGGGGCCCTGTGCATGGTGGGCCCTGAGTATGGTGGGCCCCTGAGCATGGTGGGTCCCTGAATATGGTGGGTCCCTGTGTATGGTGGGCCCCTGAGTACTGTGGGCCCCTGAGCATGGTGGACCCCTAAGTATGGTGGACCCCTGAGTATGGTGGACCCCTGAGTATGGTGGGCCCCTGAGTATGGTGGGCCCTGAGCATGGTGGCCTAGCATGTGGGCCCTGACACTGTGGGGCCCCTGAGCACTGTGGGCCCCTGAGCATGGTGGACCCCTGAGCATGGTGGACCCCTGAGTATGGTGGACCCCTGAGCATGGTGGGTCCCTGTGTATGGTGGGTCCCTGTGAATGGTGGGCCCCTGAACATGGTGGGCCCCTAAGCATGGTGGGCCCCTGAGTACTGTGGGCCCCTGAGTACTGTGGGCCCCTGAGTACTGTGGGCCCCTGAGTACTGTGGGCCTTGGGCTGTTTTTGAGGGAGAATGGCAAAAAGCAAGAGCCATGTACAGTCATGTAAATAGCTGTAGGGTGGGCCCCCAGAATCATCTCACTTGCTGGCCACTGGGCACCACAGTTGAAAACTGCTGGAGACCATTAGTACATACAGCACCCAGGTACTTGCTACCAGGGGCATGTACTGTACTGAGGTCCTCCCACCCCGAAATATATGCAGGGTTTAGAGGTACTACAGCTATTAACAGTACCTGGAAGTCCCAGGTTAGACCCTACTACCCAGCAGTCTAGAGTCAATGGTGGTCCAGTAGTATACACTGCCAGGTCTACATCATGTAGTATATACAAACTACAAGTGCTATATAGTATATGGCAGTGCTATGTGGAATGCACAGTATAGGGTAGTTTTGCGTGGTATTTACAGTGTATGGCAGTGTTATATAAAATTTACAGTGTTGTGTGATTATTAAGCATATGGCAGTATTATATAATATGCATAGTTTATGAAAGTGTTATGTAATATGTATAGTATCTGGCAGTATTATATGATATGCATAGTATATGGAAGTATTATGTAATATGTATATGTCAGTATTATATGATATGCATAGTATATGGAAGTATTATGTAATATATATGGCAGTATTATGTAATATGCACAGTATATGGCAGTATTATGTAATATGCATAGTATATGACAGTATCATGTAATATGTATAGTATATGGCAGTATTATGTAATATGCATAGTATATGAAAGTGTTATGTAATATGCATAGTATATGGCATTATCATGTAATATGTATAGTATATGGAAGTATTATGTAATATGTATAGTATATGGAAGTATTATGTAATATGCATAGTATATGGCAGTATTATTTAATATGTATATAGTAAACTGTATGTGGGAATTATATGTTAGTGTTATGTGAGAACTATTTGGCAGTCATGTAGGAACTATATTACAGTATTATGTGGAGACTATATTACAGTATTATGTGGGAATAATGGGGCAGTGTTATCTGGCAACTATTTGGTAGTATTATTTTTCAACTATACAGGAGCATTATGTGGGCACTGTATTGTAGTATTATATAAAGACTGCATATTGCACATCTACCATTTGTTAAGTGGTTTGTATATATCAGCGTTATTGTACATGTATTTAAAGGACAAGAACATTTTTTACGTAATTTTTTTGGAGGAGTAGAGGTTTCGTCGCTTGTTCATTGTCCAGGCCCCCATCTTTCATACAGCAGGTTCTGCCATAGCGGTGAATGCTGAGCTGGAGTATGTGTTGGCGCTGTGCTGAGCATCCGAGGATTATCAGGATTTGACCTCATTAAATGTAGCAGAGCTGAGTCGGTTGGCTTGTGTACATAATATTTCACAATTATCCCTGAGTAATACCGGCTCTGTCTTATTGCAGACGTTCCGCTGGCCGATCGCCAGTAACATAGATGGGAACGAGATGCTGGAGATACAAGTGTTCAACTACAGCAAGGTCTTCACTAACAGGTAAGTGGCCTCCTGACCCAGCAAAGACCTTATCTGCAAACCCTGAACGTCTTGCATTGGTATCTACAACTATATTCGCCTTTGGTCACTCAACTAGGGTCTGTTCACACCTTGTTCTGCCTCCATTGCAGGGAAACTGTGAAAAATGGTTTTACCGCCCCTATACCCCGGGGGAATTAAAAGCAAACAGGAAATCTTATTTTGCAGTGTTCGCTCGATTTACCAAATGTGCACACTTAACCCCTTCAGGGCACAGCTATTTTCAGATTTTTGGTTTTGTTTTTATCTCCTTGTCCTCCTGGAGCCATACATTTTTTTTTTGTTTTCCCTTTTACACCCCAACATTTTCCAAATCCCTTGGTGTTTCCCCAATAGGGCACTCTCCGGTGGCCCCAATAGTCAGCTCTCCTGGGCCCCAATAGTCCCGCTCTCCCGGGGGCCCCAAAATCAGCCCCCTCCTGGTGGGCCCCCCAAAAGTAGCTTCCTGGTTGGGCCCCCAAAAGTTTAGCTTCCTGGGGGCCCCAATAGTTCCCCTCTTCCTGGTTGGCCCCAATATCAGCTCTCCGGTTTGGGGCCAAAAAGTCAGCTTCCTGGGTTTGGCCCCCAAAAGCAGCTCTCCCGGGGGGCCCCCTTTGTCAGCTCTCCTGGTGGCCCCAATAGTCAGCTCTCCTGGTGGCCCCAATAGTCAGCTCTCCTGGTGGCCTCAATAGTCAGCTCTCCTGGTGGCCCCAATAGTCAGGTCTCCTGGTGGTCCCCAAACAGGGCCGGGGGCAAGGCATTTTGGGCCCCAGGGCCCGTACAGCCCAATTTTTGGGCCAAGTATCTTTGAACCCCACATTTCCAGAAACCCCCATTTATAGGTATTAAGTCCCCTATTTTTGGGAGTGGGTTTTGATATGCCCCCTCGCAGGCAGGGATTGTAATGTCCCCTTAGACGGTGGTTTATAAATATAGGGGCACTCGCAGGTAATGATATATGGCACTCTAGGCAGGTAAAGATATGGGTCACCCAGGCAGGTATATAGACATAGGTCACTCTCGGAAAGGGTTTATGACATAGGGTCACTCTCAGGCGGGATTAGATATAGGGCACTCAGGCAGGTATATGATATAGGGTCCCTCTCAGGCAGGTTATTGAAAAAGGGACTAGGCAGGTATATAGGGGCACCAGGAGGTTATATAGTATAGGGGGCAGGCAGGGATATAGCTAAGGGGCTCAGGCAGGTTATAGCTAGGGGGCCAAGGCAGGATTGGGGCTCAGGCAGGGTTTGGGGGGTCAAGCAGCCGATAGGGGTCAGGAGGCGTTTGGGGCTAGGCGGCGTATAGGGGCTCAGGCGACGTTTGGGGGCACAGGCAGGTATAATCAATAGGGGTCAGGCAGGTAATAGTAGGGGCCACAGACAGGGTATGGGGGCTCAGGCAGGGTATGGGGAAAATCAGGGAGGGGTATGGGGGCTCAAACAGGCTATGGGGCCCCAGGGAGGCATTAAAAAGGCCACAAAACAGGGGTTTTTTGGGGGGTCAGGCAGGGTATGGGGCTCAGGCAGGCTTTTGGGCCACAGGAAGGGTATGGAGCCACAGGCAGGGTATGGGGCCCCCAGGGAGGGTAGGGGGCTAAGGGAGGGTATGGGGGCCACAGGGGAGGAGGGGGCCACAGGCAGGGGTATAGGGGGTAGGGGCGTATGGGGCCCCAGGCAGGGGTATGGGCCACAGGCAGGCGTATGGGGGTACAGGCGCGTATGGGGCCCCAGGCAGGCGTATGGGGCCACAGGCAGGGATATGGGGGCCCACAGGCAGGCGATTATAGGGGCCACAGGCAGGCGTATGGGGGCCCCAGGCAGGCGTATAGGGACCACAGGAAGGCATATAGGGGCCACAGGCAGGCAAAAATAACATTTATACTCACCTTACCTAATTCCAGGGCGCGCGCTCCTCTTCTGTCCTCTTCAGTCCCGCGCTCCTCCAGCAGCTCCTCGGACGCACGGCCTATGACGCGCTGTGCGCCCGAGGTGAGGCAGCGTCGCGATGACATCACTATATCACGACGCTGCCAGCTGAGCCTCACGGGGCCGCACCGAGTCCTCAGCGCTATGAGGACCCAGCGGCCCCGTGTGTCGGCCCTGCTGCTTACCGGAGGATCGCTGGATCCTCCGGTGAGCAGGTCCAACACTGTCTGCGAAGCAGGGAGCACACGCTCTCTGCTCCGCAGAAGCGGTCAAAGAGACTGCCGGCGCTTCAGGCCCACGGCAGCGGCCTGGAGCCCAGAGAGGTTCGGGGCCCTGCCTGCGCCCCTTAGGGTTAGGCAGAGGTAGGCGCCCTAGGCGATCGCCTACCTCTGCCTACCATTCGTCCCGCCTCTGCCAAGAATCATCTCTACTGGTGGACTCTGAGAATCATCTACACTGGTGGGTCTCAAGAATGAACTCTAGTGTTGGATCCCAAGAATCATCTCCACTGGTGGGCCCCAAGAATCATCTCCACTGGTGGGCTCCAAGAGCCAGCTCCCCTGGTGGCCCCAAGAATCATCTCCACTGGTGGGCCCCAATAGTCAGCTCTCCTGGTGGCCCCAAGAATCATCTCTACTGGTGGGCCCCAACAGCCAGCTCCCTTGGTGGCCCCAAGAATCATCTCCACTGGTGGGTCCCAAAAGCCAGCTCCTCTGGTGGCCCCAAGAATCATCTCCACTGGTGGGCCCCAAGAATCAGCTCCACTGATGGGCCAAGAAAAGCTGCATGAGGGCCACAAAAAACAACTCACAGGGGCCCCAAGAAACAACTCACAGGGGCCCAAGAAACAAACTCCCAGGGCCCAAGAATCATCTCCACTGGTGGGCCTCAAGAATCATCTCCACTGGTAGGCCCAAAGAATCACCACTACTGGTGGGCCCCTAGAATAAACTCTTCTGATGGGCCCAAAGAATCATCTCCACTGGTGGGCCACAAGAATCATCTCCACTGGTGGGGTCCAAGAATCATCTCCACTGGTGGGGTCCAAGAATCATCTCCACTGGTGGGGTCCAAGAATCAACTCCACTGGTGGCCCCAAGAATCACTCCACTAGGGGGGCCCCCAAAAATCAACTCCACTGGGGGGCCCCAAGAATCATCTCCACTGCTGGGCCCCCAAGAATCAACTCCACTTTGGGGGCCCCAAAAATCAACTCCCCTGGTGGCCCCAAGAATCTACTCCACTGGTGGCCCCAAGAATCAACTCCACTGGTGGGCCCCAAGAATCAGCTCCACTGGGGGCCCCAAGAATCAGCTCCACTGATGGGCTCCAAGAATCAGCTGCACTGAAGGGCCACAAGAATCAACTCCACCAGTGGGCCCCAAGAAACAACTCCACTAATGGGCCCCAAGAATTTAACCCACTGGGGCCTCAGAATCATGCATGATGGGCCCAAAATCAAACACTGGTGAGCCCCAGACACCCCAGTACGACACTACATGGTTATAGCGTGGTAGACCATGTCTGGCACATAAAATGTAAACAGTACATTTTGGATATGTCGGTATGATTATCACAGATTCCTGCAATGGAGCCAGAGACGAGGTGTGAACAGACCCTGACTCACTTGTATTCTATGCATGTGTCAGTTTTACCTGAACCCTGCATTCTATTTATAGCAGGAACTGGTGTTAACCTGCTATAGTTTTTCCCTACAGGAGATTGCTGCAATGCATTGACATGTAGGAGGACCCTAAAAAATTATTTTTGGAAAACACACGGGGGTGGATTTGTTATCTTTGTCATCCTCTGCTCTTGCTCATTGCATGTTCACAAAGATGATATGGACACTGATTCTGACGCAGGCCCAATGCAATCCGCCTCACAAGTTCCAAGTGATCACAGCTTATTTTTTGTGCTCTTTGTGAGTCGCTAAATTTGCAGGTTTCTTTGTGATTTTGATGCATAACCATAAAAAAAAAATTTAAAATGTGAATTCTGCATGCCAGAAAGCGCACAGAAGTAAACCGTGTGCTCCCAGCCTCAGCTCTTAGGATAGCTTCACACGGCTGAAATCCATATTGTAAAGGCCGGCATGATGCAGCACATTTTTGCACAATTTATGACACGCAAAATTCCCTTTTTCCGCTATTACGCCTCACAATGCATACAAAAACTTAAATTAAGGTGCCATTGACTTAAAAGTGCCTCAGGCACACAGCTGCGCTTTTTTGCACAATGTTTAACAGGTTATGTGCTGCACAAAATGTCAGGAGTGAAGGGGAATTATCAGCAGGTAAACGCGCCCAAAAAACTGGTCAAACGCAATAAAGATTTTTGTACTGAAAAAATGCATAAAAAACAAGCCACAAAAAAACAGAAATGTAGAAAAAGTGGGTAAAAACTCATGAAACACATAAAACTGAAAGTGTAGCAGTGAAATACGCGCTTATTTCACTAGAGAAGCGCGCATTTATACACCTGGTTTTTTTATGCACGTTTTCTTCACTTGATGCGTCTTTTTCCTCTTATTTTCATGCGTTTTTTTTTTCTGTACCGGTGACCTAATTGTATTATTTTGAGCGAGTTTGTGTGTTGATAATGGTCACACACTCCCGTTTTTGCTTTGTGCAGCATGTAACGCAACATAGGGTGCACCAAAAAAGCGCAGCTGTGAGCCTTAGGCGCGCTTATCACTATTTAAGTTAATGGGAACTTAATGTCACTTTTTTGTGCACATTTTGATGCGTCATTGCTAAAAATTTTAGGCTATGTTCACACAGCGTATTGCGGTTCGTACTCTACGCCTCACAATGTGTTTTAAAAGTATGCGCTGGTCAGCATGTACTTCCAAAGTACTGGGGGGACCCCACTCACTACCATTATACCTGGTGTGTAAGCGCAGGGAAGAAGTGACATGTCACCAGTGTTCGGGAGTATTTAAAATACAAATAATTAAAATAGTATTTAAAATACTTGTCAGGTATTTGTATTTCGTAATCAAAATACTTTTTTTATTCAGTATTTTGTATTTGTAATTAAAATACTTGTAGGAAGTATTTAAGTATTTTAATTACTATCAAAATTCAAAACAAATGTTGTAATTTAAATAACCCGCCTCACCGCACTTAAAAAAAAACAACAGCGCGAGTCGCGTCATCACTCTAGTTTCTCGTTTCTCGTGCGAGGTGCGACGAGAGGAGGGAAAATTCCAGCCCGTTCCAGCAACGCAAGTCCGCCTTGTAGTGAAGCGTGATTTATTTTTAGTTTTTAATCATCCCGATCGCATAATCCATTCCGTAAAATTACCGTATATACTCGAGTATAAGCCGAGCCGGATATAAGCCGAGGCCCCTAATTTTACCACGAAAAACTGTGAAAACGTATTGTCTCGAGTATAAGCCGAGGGTGGTAAATCCACCATTGCCGATAAAAAGTCTGGTCATGTGCATTACAGCTTAGTACCTCCACGTGGCTCATAGTAATCGAAGACAACCCCATCATGTCCCTCACATTAACCCCCTGTGTGCCTCAAATAAGAGTTTCTGATATGTGAGAGACATAGAGGTAATAATTAGGTATCTTCATAATTAAGGTCCTTTATTAGTACCCCCATGTGTCTCACATATTAGTAACCCTTATATATGGTACACAGGGGTTAATATGAGGGACATGATGGGGTTAACTGCTAATAATGTGAAGCACATGGAGTTACAGAAACTAAATTAATATCCCCAAATGCCTGACATTCATAGGCAAGTAAACTAAGGAAAGTACCCTGTATTTTTCTCTTTACTGTAGCATCCTCTCCTCCATGTGACAGACATCTTCTATAGGAGTCGGACACAATGAATCCTGGCCACTGACATATCTGCAGGGTAGATGCTAATCCTAGTGGGCTAAAGGATCTCTGATCCATTTTTTTGTTTTTATAAAAAAAAATTGTTTCAATTTTTCAAGTATTTTAGTATTTGGAAAATACTTTTGAAGTAGTATTTAGTATTTGTATTTAAAATACTTCAGGATTAAAGTATTTAGTATTTGTATTTAAAATACTTCAGTCATAAGTATTTTGTATTTAAAATACTTTCCCAAAGTATTTTCCCGAACACTGCATGTCACATGCAAAACGCGTCGGTGAAAATGGAGGGTAATCATAGCTCTCAATGAGAGCTTTGATTACCGCAATTACAGGCTGTACTTCGGAGTATCTTGCAGCGCAATTAGGCTATGTTCACACGGCTTATTTTGGGGCACCATGTATTGAGAGCGTACTGCGCTCTAATATGAGCGAAATGTGCCCCATTCATTACGGTAATCCACAGTTCTCATAGAGAACTATAGATTACGCCTCCTCTCCCCGCTCGTATTGTACGTGTGGGGAGATAATTAACATGACAATTGACATGACAGTCTATGGGGCCAGCGAAGTGCCGGCGTAATTGCGGGGGCGTACTGTACGCCCTGCAATTAGCCGTGTGAACATACCCTTACACTCTGAAGTAAGGACCAAAAGATGCCCTTGGCTATGTTCACACGGTCAAATTTCAGCGCATTTTGCTGCGTAGTTGCGCTCTAATACGGGCGAGATACGTGCCGAAATTACGGTAATCCATAGTTCTCACAGAGAACTATGGATTACGCCTCCTCTCCCCGCTCGTACAATACGATCCTATTGTACGCGCGGAGAGATAAGTGACATGTCAATTACTTGCGGCGAATACGCACTGCGAGTAATGACAGTCTATGGGAGTACGCGCCTATCAGCGCGACTGCCAAACACCCAGCGTAATTGCGGGGCGTACCGTACGCCCCGCAATTACGCCGTGTGAACATGGCCTAAAAGGGAATTTTGTGCATAAAAGACGCGGTGTAAACTAACTTTTTTTTTTTTTGCAGTGAAATAAACGCTTTGTTCATGGGAGAAAGCCGCGCACGTGTGGTTTTGTTCACGCGCTTTTAAACCAAAATTAAGTTTATTAAGAGATATGCAGGAAAAACTTCATCAGTACAAAAGAGCAGCACCTATAAATACAAATTTAAAAATTTCGTTATTCAACTATGTCTTCTAATTGGAGCCACAACGAAGAGTTGGTACAAAGATTTTGTAGAGCATAAGACGATCACAGTTTTCCTAGCTTTATAATTGTAATAGGATAACAAAAAAACTTGACGAATAACAACCAGCCTTAGCAATAAAACACCATTCTAAACCAAGAACTTTGTGTGTGTGTTCGTTATCTTCCCTGTGGGGAAATCATACACTATCATAGGAGGCATATATAAGCTGTAGGATCTACAAATTAACACAATATTCCCTAGCTAAATCCTGGAATGACTTAAAGGGGTTGTCTCGCTACAAAGAATAGCTTTCAAATTGTAGGGAACACAAAATAAAGACATTTTCCAAATATATTGCTTTGTTCCTCTGTTTTCCCTAAGGAGATACAAGTGAATTTAGACCTCCCCTGGCTATTTCAGTTCCCTCAGTAACCAACCTGTAAACAATTCTCCCCCTGCTGTTTGTTCAATGAGATAACAGTGAGTGACATCATCACACAGTCGCAGCAAATGTCCTGTGCTGCTCAGCAGTAAAAACTTGATTTATGTTTAAAATAACAGAACTGTAATTAGGGCTTTTGTTTTGGGGATCAGATAAGAAGTCCTGTTAGTAGTTTGAGAAGCTAATCTGATCTAATTAGCAACTGAAAGCACAACAGAGCACAGAGCTGTACAAGCATGGAGCTTATGCAAATGAGTCAGTCTGAACCAGGAAGTGGCAGAGTATTTCATTCATGCATTCTCTGAAACTCTGAAGGGAGACAACTCCTTTAAGCGTCGAGTTTTCATATAATTGAAATTGTTCACGCGCTTTTACTTGCGGTTTCCATATTTGATGCATTTTGCTGCATTTTTATGCGCATTTCTCTGTGCAAAAGAAATTCAGCTCCGAAAACGAACTGTGACCGGGAGCGAGCGGCTTATTGTTGAACGCTTTCTTTCATAGAATGCACTTTTTTTTTTTGTAGGCATTTTGACGCGTAATTATGAAGAAAAACGCAGCGTGAACCCGGCCTAAGGGAACTTTATTGTATTTGATCCGTTTTCGGGCCTATTTATACTCTGATAATGGTCATGCACTTCCGTCGATTTTTGCAGCGGCAAACGGTGCACAACAGAGCTCCACTGTGTGCCTGACGCGTGATTACTCCCATTTAGGTCAGTGGGATCTTAATTTCATGTTTTTTGTTGTGCACATTTTGACATCAAATCGCAAAAAAACAGGTTAAAAAGTCTGCATAAGATGCTCTGTGAACCCAGCCTGTGACAAATTGGTCTTAATTTTAAGTGATTTATTAATCCGGTGCACAACATTATATAAATTTGGTAGCATTTTCAGCCCTAAATTAAATTTATTGGGTCTTGTTTATGGAGACCGTATAGCTGTAAGAATGTCACTGTTGCCCCAAAAGAAACCCAATCGACCCCTTAGAACCAATCACACCCCATTTTAAACCCAATAAAGGGGGAAATAGAAACCCCAATCAGAGCCCATAGCAACCAAATCAGAGCCAGAGCACCCAAAATCAGACCCCATAGTAACCAATCACGCCCAGGGGAACCCAATCAAAGCCCAAGAAAACCAATCACACCCATAGAAACCCCCAATCAGAGCCCATAGAAAACCAATCAGAGTCAGAGAAAACCAATCAAGCCCATACTAGCAAATCAGGGGCCATATAAACCCAAATCGGACTCTAAAAAACCAGTCTGAAAAAAATTAAAACCCCAATAAAATCCATATTTAAACAATCAACCCCATACCCCAACCGGGAGCCCTAGCAAACCAAATCAAAGGGCAGAGCTTTTTTTTCCCCAAAACCCAGTACGGGAAAAATTAAAAGCGACCCAATGATTGGGTTGCTACCAGCCAAATTTGGTTGTATGGGCTCTGATTGGGGCTATGAGCTCGATTGGTTGTTAATAATTCGGGTTTTGGTTACAAAGGGCCTGATTTGGTGGCATGGGCTCTGTTTGGGTTTTTTGCAATGAGCTCTGTTTTGGTTGCTTTCCCGCTCTGTTTGGGTTGCTATACACTGATTGCTGTGGGGTTTGGATTGGTTGTTTATGGGCCCCTGTTTTGGTTCAAAAGACCCTGATTGCCGGGCTTTGGGCTCTGATTGGGGGTTTAAATGACTCTGATTGGTTGTTGGGAAACTCTAAAGGGTCGTTATGGGAACACGGCATTTTTTAATATTAGGCCCGTTAAACACGGCTTTATTGCCGACGGTTTTGGCGCCGTACCCCGCGCGGTTTTGCGCTTAAAAAGGGCGCCAACCCCGTGGGAATCTTTAAGGGAAAACCACTGCTCTCTTTAGGGGAACATTGGTTTCCCCGTCGCCCCCCCCCCGTTTCGGCGAACCCGCCACGGGGGGGAAAGTGACATGCACATTTTTTAGGGGCGGGGGACGCGCCGAAAAACAATGCTTTGGCCCTATGGGCCGGGAGCGGCCCCCCCCGCCCGCCCCGGGCGCCCGCCGCCGTCCCCCCCCTTATTCCCCGGCGGTTTTGGGGCGCTCAATACGGTTTCCCCAAAATCCGTGGGGAAAAAAGCCTTTGTAAACCGGGCCCTTGGGAACACTTCTGATAAATGATTTTCCAAATTGGTCACGACGCGGTTAGACCAAACACCAATATTTTAAAAAGTAGTGAAAATAGCACCAAATAATTGGAACATTTCACTTTTTTGAGCAAATGAGGTTTGCGCAAAAAAAAAAATGAACAACTTTTTCTGGCAGAAATCCGGTGTAAATCACCTTATAAATCACCCCTCAGATTCTCCAGACATTTGATCTCTCTCTGGTGCAAACAACTGATAGTTGTCAGGCAGAAAAAAGGCGTCTAATGCAAAGCAAAAAAGAAAAAAGACACGAGTATACAGTAACTACAATCACCCCCAAAAAAGTGACATAACAGGCGAGAGGCTGCAGTGTAGAAGTCACCGCCATTCATTACGGCTGTGGGCAAGCGGGGCAATGGAGGGGGCCCCTGAAAAAATGGAGGGTTCTCCCCTTAGGAAAAAGGGGAGAGACCCTTTTGATCCCCGGGACAATGGAGATGAATTATTAAATGATTCACATAAGAAGTCGCCGTCACCTCCTCATGTCGCTCATCAGAGGCTAAAGGGAAAAAAATTTAGATCCCGAACAAACGCCCGTTAACAACTTTCAACCTCCGACGCCAAAGGGAGCACCCAGTGTTATATGCATGTACAGCGTGTATGAGGGTCATATGTGTGTGTATGTATGAGTGTTATATGTGTGTATACATGCTATATGTATGTGTGTATGTATAAGTCATATGTGTAAGTGTTATATGTGTGTATGTATGAGGTTTATATGTGTGTGTATGTAGGAGTATTATATGTGTGTATAAGTGCTATATGTATGTGTGTTGTATTAATCGTTTTTGGGGGATTTTTTTGTTTTTTTTTTTTTATTTTTTGGGGTTTTTTTTTTTTTTATATTTTTTTTTTTTTTTTTTTTTTTTTTTTTTAAATTTTTATTTTTTTTTTTTTTTTAATTTTTTTTTTTTTTTTTTTTTTTTTTTTTTTTTTTTTTTTTTTGTTTTTTTTCTTTTAAAATTTTTTTTTTTTTTTTTTTTTTTTTTTATTTAAATTTTTTTTTTTTTTTTTTTATTTTTTTTTTTTTTTTTTTTTTTTTTTTTTTTTTTTTTTTTTTTTTTTTTTTTTTTAATTTATGTGTGTGTATGTATGGGTGTTTTTATGTGTGTTTTTACTATATGTATGTGTGTATGTTAAATCTATTTTGTGTTTATTTTGTGTGTATTTTATGAGTGTTTTTATGTGTGGGATACATGCTATATTTTGTAAGTACTTTTAAGGATTGTGAAAGTACTATTTGTATAGTATAAATCGTTTTTATTGGGGTGTATGTATGAGGGGTTATATGTGTGTATCCATTCCCCATATTATGGGGTGTATGTATAACTCTTTTGTGGTAAGTGTTATTTTTTTTTTTTTTTTTTGGGTTTTTGTGTTGTATGAGGGTATTGTGGGGGGGTTTTTATAATTTCTATATGTATGTGTTATTTATTTAACTTGGATGTTTGTTTTTATGTTTTGGGATGTATGGGGTTTTTATATGTTGTTTATTTAATTTTATATGTGTGTATGTACTAAATGTATGTGTGTATGTACTATATGTATGTGTGTATGTATAAATCGTATATGTGTGTGTATGTATGAGTGTGTTATATGTGTGTATACATGCTATATGTATGTGTGTATGTATAAATCGTATGTGTGTTATATGTGTGTGTATGTATGAGTGTTATATGTGTGTATACATGCTATATGTGTGTATGTACTATATTAGGTGAGTACAAATTTTTATAGTATAAATCGTAATTTTTGTATTATGAGTGTGTTATATGGTTAAATGCCCTAATGTATGTGTGTATGTATAACTCATATGTGTAAGTGTTATTTGTGTGTGTGTGTATGTATGAGTGTTATATGTGTGTATACATGCTATATGTATGTGTGTATGTATAAGTCATATGTGTAAGTGTTATATGTGTGTATGTATGAGGTTTATATATGTGTTTTTAGGGTATTAATGTGGTAAGTGCAAGTAGGTGTATGTATAAATGTTGTGTGTTTTATGTGGTGTATGTATATGTTATATGTGTGTAACATGCTTATGTGTGTATTAAATATGTAGTGTGTTGTACTTATTATATGTGAAATTTTTTAAAACGAATTTTTTTGGGGTGATGTACTAAGTATGGGTATGACATAAATGTAAGTACTATTTGTATGTGTGTATACATGCTATGTGTATGTGTGTATGTATAAATCAAATTTTGTTTTTGTGGGTATTACTATTGTATGGTGTTTGTAAAATTGTAGTGTTATACAACTATAGTTTGGTAAGTATAAATCGTATGTGTGTTATAGGTGGGTAGTATATGTTCTAGTATGATGTTTATGTTTAGTGTTTATGAAAGAGTGTTTTTATGTATGGTTTTCTATGTATATGTTCATGAATGTGTGTTATATGTGTGTATACATGCTATATGTGTGTATGTACTAAATGTATTGGTATTTTCTAATGTATTGTGATGATAAACGTTTTTGGTGTGTATGTACTATATTATGTTTAAATTTAAACGTATGGTTGTTTAGGGGCGGATGGGGTGTTACATGTAGAGTGTTCATGAAAGTTTGTTATAGTTGGTAGTTGAGTGTTAATTGTGTTACATGCTAATTGTGTATTACTTTGTATGTTGAGTACTATTGTATTGTTTTAAATCGTATTGGTGTGTATGAAGAGTGTGTTATATGTGTGGAAATGCATAGTATGTGTGTATGTATAATCTAGTGAAGGTTATTTGGGGGGGGTGTGGGTTTGGTTATGATGTTATATGTGTGTATACATGCTATATGTATGTGTGTATGTATAAGTCATATGTGTAAGTGTTATTGTGTAAAATAGGTTTATAATATGTTGTTTAGGAGTATTATATGTGTGTATAATGCATAGTATGGGGTTGAAAAAATCGTATTTTGGGGGTTTTATGTGTGTGTTGTTTTGTGTTTAAAATGTGAACAGTTAAATTTGTGGTTGAACTTTGTAGGGTGTAGTACTATATTTATTGATTTTTTAAATCGTATTTGTGTGGTAGTCATATGAGGGGTATGACATATTTGTAATGTAAATATTTGTGTGTTATACATGCTTTTGTATGTTGTTGTATAAATCATATGTGTGTTATATGTGTGTGTATGTACTATATGTATGTGTGTTTGTACTATATGTATGTGTGTATACATGCTATATGTATGTGTGTAAGTATAAATCGAGGTGTTAATGTGGCTATGTATGAGTGTTTTATTATGAGTGTCTAGTATGGTGTTACGAATTGTGTTAATGTGTGTAAACATGTATATTTTGTATTACTAAATGTATGTTTGGGGAGTACTAAATGTATTGTGATGATAAATCGTATATTGTTTTATGTACTATATGTATGTGTGTATATATAAATCGTATGTGTGTTATATTGGCGTTGTATGGGTTACATTAAAATGTTACTGAATTGTGTTATATGTGTTCGTGTGATGTTAAGTGTGTAATGCATATTGTGATGTACTATATGTATTGGTATGTATAAATGTAATTGGATGTACTAAATGTAGTGTGATGATAAATGTATTGTGGTTTTATGCTGCGATGTATGAGTGTTCTATGTATGAGTGTTTTCAGATGTGGTTGATGAGGTTGTGTTATATTTTTTATGTATGTATAGGTTTTATATGTAAAAGGGGTTTTATAAGGATACTTACGTATTTGACAAAGTTATTTAGGGGTATATACCCCGCAAAAAGCCTTGTTTTTTGAACCAGCACGTAACCCCAAAGCACGGAGGAGGGGGCAGCACCTGGCCGGCCCCACTGACACGCATTAGCACTGCGAACAATTGACATGTCAATTCTCCCCCCGCTTGTGCAATCATATTGTACGCATGGGGAGATGACGCTTAATCCATAGCTTTCTATGAGAGCTATGAAATACCGTAATTGCGGCGGCGCACATTTTGCCACGTAAAAAGTGCAATACCCAGTGAAATGCGCGCCGAAATACGCGGCTAAATAAGCCGTGTGAACATACCCTAAGTGTTACAGTCGCTCACAAAAGTAAGTACACCCCTCACATTTTTGTAAATATTGTATTATATCTTTTACTGGGACAACACTGAGGATCTGACACATTGATACAATGTAAAGTAGTCAGTGCTCGGCTTGTATCACAGGGGAATGGGGTGTCACTTAGGGGTGCACTCACTTTTGTTGTCACGTAGGGGTGCACTCACTTTTGCTGTCACTTAGGGGTGTCCTCACTTTTGTAGTCACTTAGGGGTGTCCTCACTTTTGTAGTCACTTAGGGGTGCACTCACTTTTGTTGTCACTTAGGGGTGCACTCACTTTTGTTGTCACTTAGGGGTGCACTCACTTTTGCTGTCACTTAGGGGTGCACTCACTTTTGCTGTCACTTAGGGGTGTCCTCACTTTTGTAGTCACTTAGGGGTGCACTCACTTTTGTTGTCACTTAGGGGTGCACTCACTTTTGTTGTCACGTAGGGGTGCACTCACTTTTGCTGTCACTTAGGGGTGTCCTCACTTTTGTAGTCACTTAGGGGTGTCCTCACTTTTGTCCCCAGTGATTAGACATTGATGTCTGTGTTATTTTGAGGACACCCCATTCCCCTGTGATACAAGCCGAGCACTGACTACTTTACATTGTATCACTTAGGGGTGTCCTCACTTTTGCTGTCACTTAGGGGTGTCCTCACTTTTGTTGTCACTTAGGGGTGTCCTCACTTTTGTAGTCACTTAGGGGTGTCCTCACTTTTGTTGTCACTTAGGGGTGCACTCACTTTTGTTGTCACTTAGGGGTGCACTCACTTTTGTTGTCACTTAGGGGTGTACTCACTTTTGTTGTCACGTAGGGGTGCACTCACTTTTGCTGTCACTTAGGGGTGTCCTCACTTTTGTTGTCATTTAGGGGGTGTCCTCACTTTTGTCCCCAGTGGATTAGACATTGATGTCTGTGTTATTTTGAGGACACCCCATTCCCCTGTGATACAAGCCGAGCACTGACTACTGTACATTGTATCAGTGACTGGAGTTTGGGAACCCCTGCTCTAACCCATTCATTTCCAGTCTCTCAGGTCCCTGCTGTAGATCTCATATATTTATCCCCTTCATGCCCGGTCTCTGGGGTCCTGGGTGCAGATTCCATACCTCTGCAGTCCTGGGCACATATATCATCCCTTTAACCCCTTCATATCCAGTTTCTAGTGTCTAGTGCAGATCTTACCCCTTTAATTCCTTTGTATCCAGATTCTGGGGTCCTGGGTGCAGATCTCATCCCTTTAACCCCTTCCTGTCTAGTCTCATGGGTCTGGGGTGCAGATCTCATCCCTTTAACCCCTTCCTGTCCAGTCCCTGATACCTGGGTGCAGATCCCTTTAATCCCTGTATGTCCAGTCTCTGAGGTCCAGAGTCAAGATCTCATCCCTTAACCTCTTCCTGTCTAGTATCTCGGGTTCTGAGTATATAACTCATATCTTTAACCCCTTCATGTCCAGTCCCTGGGTCCTGGGTGCAGATCTCATTCCTTTAATTCCTAGGTGTCCATTCTCTGGGGTCCAGGGTCAAGATCTCATCCCTTAACCTCTTCATGTCTAGTATATCAGTTTCTGGGTGCAGATCTCATATCTTTCACCCCTTCCTGTCCAGTCCCTGGGTGCAGATCCCATTCCTTTAACCCCTTCATGTCCAGTCCCTGCAATCCTGGGCATATGTATCGCCCCTTTAAACACCTTCATGTCTAGTTTCCTGGGCACAGATCTTACCCCTTTAATCCCTTTGTGTCCAGCCTCTAATGCAGATCTCATCCATTTAACCCCTTCCTGCCTAGTCTCATGAGTCTGGGGTGCAGATCTCATCCCTTTAACCCCTTCCTGTCTAGTCTTGTGGGTCCAGGGTGCACATCTCATCCCCTGAGCCCTTTCCTGTCCAGTCCCTGGGTGCAGATCTCATCCCTTTAATCCCTTCCTGTCTAGTCTGTGAGGTCCTGGGTGCAGATCTTCTCCCCTTAACCCTTTCACTGCCAGGCTCTGGGTCAGATGGAGAAGACAGTGAGCGGTGAATTATGAACAGTCTGCAGGTAGCGCGAGCATCAGATAAATAATGGAGCACAAGGAGGAGAAAAAACACCTGATCCGACCCTGTGCTCAATTATTCACACCCTGGTCCCATCAGCCATCAGGGCAGTGCTCCTGTGCAGAGGCCCCACCTGAATTTTCTATAAATAAAGGGGCCCGCAAGATAGGAACTGGTTACGGGGGCCCGATTACTTCTTCTGTATGGGACCCAAAAATTACTGATGGCCGCCCTGCCTGGTATACCTGCTCCACAGGAAGGCTCCATAATAAGGAGCTTCAAGGGGATAACATAAAACCAACACTACACAGTGGCCACAGATCATCACCCAGCTTTCCCAGATCCTGAAAATTTTCCCTACTATTTTTTTAATTTGCATCCCGTCCTTCTATGGTTGAAATTTGGCAGGTGGGGCATTCAGTAACTTAGTCCTGGTGGGCTGGTAACCACTAGTTATCATCCAGCTTTTCCAGACCCCTGATGGACACATTGGGCTGTGATGCATCCCCTGACTAGCATCTGAGTAACCGAGGCAATGGAAGCGATCGTCCTTGTTGTGCTGGAGGTGGAAGTTTGCTAAACCCGTTGACCCCTCTTTGTGGTCACATGTCTGTTGTATGCTCCCTATGACAACTCTTCCCGTATCCCACCATTGATTTATGTACTGCAGAAACCCCCAACCCCTTTGGGAAAACCTAAGAGCTGTGTTAATAAAAATTAAAATGAAAGAAAAAACAGAAAAAATGAACATGCAGGAAAGTAGTGAAAAACTGGTAGGAATGTAACTCACTTGCACAGTGCTGATCATGGGACGGCTGAGTGACAACACATATATGGATTTATTTATATGGATATCATTTCTTTTCTTTTTAGACTCATTGGGACCTTTCGAATGGTTCTCCAAAAAGTGGTTGAAGAGGCGCAGCTGGAAGTGACAGACACCCTGATCGATGACAACAACTCTGCAATCCGAGTATGTACCGGTGTGACGCCACCTCTGCATGATAACAATGCCGACTATCCTATTCTAGACCTTTCTAAGGCTATTCTTAAAGGGATCGTCCATCCTTCTATAAACGTAGCTTTATTAATGTGCACTGAAAAGTTTTACAATTTCGAATGCACTTCCTGTTTCAATGACTCAACATTTTCCAGATCTCTGCTTGCTGTAAGTGAATGAGATAGTTGGCATTTACACCCAGAGGCTAAAAGGCTGAAGCTATTGATAGTGATGGGTCACGCTTGGTCCATAGTGACACTATGAGCAGTGATCCTCCAGAATGTTGTGCTTGCATCTTCTGGCTCCTCAATGATGTGCCCATGATTCTTGTTATCTACACCCCTTTGTAGTGGTTTCCCCCCTCACTTTCCACCCTTCCCCCAAATTGTCTTCGAATGAGTTTGGTCATCTTGTTGATACATCTTCACTCTGCCCAACTATGTATCAGGTGGGAGTCTTTTTCCTTCCTCCCGGCTTCTATTGTGGTGATACTAGAGAACCATCTTTCCCCCCCCCCAATGTTACATCAGTTTTGGAGTGAGGGGGGAAAGCAAAATTTTTAACTTTCCCAGTGACATGTTTGTTGGATAGGGTTTGTCTTGTCCCTGGGACCCTATTTGAGTGGTTTTTTCCGAATGGGACATGTTTGTTTTTGAAATTTGGGTTTGATGAACCCTTGAAAACTTATAATTGTTTACATCCATGTTGGTAATGATCATCCTTTTCTTCACTTTGCTTTCCACCATTAATTGGTTCATCGTGAGAGATGTCCAGAAAATCGTCTTTTCCCCCTTTGCCCAAACCTTTTCCCACCCTAATGTCTTCCTAATAAGTCCAGAGGTTGATACATCTTTACTCTTCCTATTTTAGTATCAGGTGGAAAATAAACATTTTCTCTCCAGGTATTCATGGTCTTCAACTAGTGGTGATATCTAGAGATACATCTGATCAACCATTTCCAAATGTCTTCATCAGTTTTAAGAATGATGGTGGAATAGGCAAAGTTTTAAGCTTTCCAGTGACATTGTTTTGTTGGATAGGTTAGTCTTGATCCCTGAGGACCCTATTAGCAGTGGTTCTCCAGAATTCCCCAAAGTCTTTGTGTGAATCTTTAGGCCTTCCTGATGAACCCTGATACTTTTTAAAATTTTTTACACCATGTTTGGGATGATCATCCTTTTCTTCACTTTGCTTTCCACCATTAATTGGTTCATCGTGAGAGATGTCCAGAAGTCGTCTTCTTCCTCACTTTGCCACAACCATTCCTACCATAAGTGTCTTCTCTAATAAGTCCAGAGGTTGATACATCTTTACTATTTCCCATTTTAGTTCAAAGGGGGAAAATTTAAAAATTTTCCTCCAGGTTTTTCTTTGGGCTTTTAAAATAATTTGGGATATCTTGAGATACAAACCCGATCAACCATTCCAAATTCTTCATCAAATTTTAAAAAATGATGGGGGAAAAAGGCAAAGTTTTTAAACTTTCCATTGCCAATTTTTTTTGTTTTGGGTTGGTTTGTCTGACCCCTGTTTAAAATTTTGTTGCAAAACAGGGCGCCCCTTAATGAAGATTATAGGAAATTTATTAGAAAGACTTAATACAAGTGATAAAATAAAGGGAGAAAATACTTTCATATGAAAAGGGGCCCTTTTCCATATGTGGCCATAGCGTTTGGCGTGTTCAGGAGCGTAGATCCATGCACGCATGTAGGCCGGAAAAGGAAGCAGTCTTTCAGGCGGGCGTAACACACCTGGGAGGCGATGTTTGAGAGGGGGCCTCCCTTTCTCAAGCTTTTATGGGCGTTTTTGTAGACTTTCCTTATTTTACATTAGTTAACCATTTGTTTTCCCCTGTTTTGTTTAAAGAAAATTTAAAAAAAAAATAAAATAGTTTAAAAAAAAAATCTATAAAAAAAACATTTTAAATTGATATCTTTTTTGAGGCCTTTCGGAAAAACAAAATATCAATTTTTTTGAAACCAAAAACGCCCCCCTTTCGCCAAAAATGTTTGTTTCTTTTGGAATGCCTTCTTTCACTCCCGGCCACTTTTTTTATTTCACCCCTCTAGTAAAGGGTTTGGGGGCCCCCTTTTGCCCTTTAGAAACTGCCCCCAATTCTTCGTTGGGAAAAGATTCCAAAAGGGTTTTAAAAGAAAAGCTCAAAATTGGTACCCAAAGGGGCCCCCCCCCCAAAAAGGGCCCAAGAAAATATTCCCCCCCAACCTACCACCACCACCGCCCGAACCTTTTAAAAAAAAGGCGGATGGATTTCCCTGCTTTCATGTTGTTGGCCCCCAAAATTCTGACCCTACCATCCGAAAAGTCGCAGCAGAAAAAACGAACCATCAGACCAGGGAAAAGTTTTTTCCAATCTTTACTGTCCAATTTCGATGAGCCCTTTGGGGAAATTGGAGCCCCAATTTTTTCCCGTTCTTAGCTGAAAGGAAATGGCCCCCCCGGGGGGTCTTTTTTGCTGTTTTAGCCCCCCCTGCCTCAAAGTTTGGGCCCTACTGGCGTTCAAGATGTCTTCTTTCCTACCTTGGTTGTAAAAGGGGGGCTATTTGGGGTCACCTGTTGCCTTTCTATCAGCTCGAACCCCTCCCGCCCTTTTCCTTTACCCCTGGGTCAACAAGGCATTTTTTCCGGGGGGGGGGGCCCCCAAGGACTGCCCCCTCACTGGATTTTTTTTTTTCTTTTTCGGACCCCTTCTCTGTAAACCCTAGAGATGGTTGTGCGTGAAAATCCCCGGAATCAGCAGTTTCTGAAAAAAATCAGACCAAACCCTTCTGGCCCAAAAAAACCAGGGGCCCCGTTCAAAAACACTCAAATCACCCTTTTTTTCCCCATACTGATCTCGGTTTGAAATGCAGGAGATTTTCTTGACCATGTCTTACACCCAAATGGGCCCCAAGTTCCGCCCCTGGAAATTTGGGTGATTAGAAAATTTTGTGTTAACGAGGGAGTTGGACAGGTGTTCCTAATAAAGTGGCCGGTGGTGTATATGCTGTACTTGTTTTCCAAAAATACCCCCACCGCAAAATCTGCTTTTCCCATGTCCCTTTTTAAAAAAAGTTTTCTTTCCAGTGTGGGTTTTTTCATACTTGTTTTCTTTTCTTTTTGTACTAGGGACCCTTTTTTCTTTTTCAATTTTAAAACTTTTTTTGTCCCAATTGTTTGGGGCGATGCTCATTCAAAAATCACTTTTAATTTATCTGGGGTTTTACCTATAATTTTCCCTTCCCACATTTGGGGGTTTTTTTCTGGGTAGATCACATTTTTACTATTTTCAGTTTGTTTGCCTTTCACGTTGATGGTAAATCCTTTAGTTGTTTGGGGGGACAGATGGGGCCCCGTATGAAAGGAATGGCAGCTTTGGGAGTTTTAAAGGGGGAAAGGTGCCGGATCGTTGGAGGAAAAAAAATTTATGATGGGGGGCCCCCTTTTTTTTTTTATATCGTTTAGTGTTTATGTTACCAAGGTGTTTTTCCTTTCTTTATAAATTAATCTTGGATATTCTCTAAATAAGTAGTTGTATTTCTCATCTAACCCTATCAGCAGTGATCCTACAGATTGTCCCCATGTCTTGTGTGTGAATCTTTAGTCTTTTCAGTGATGAACCCATAATACCCATAAATTTTCCCTATCCCCTGGTTAAAGGGGGTTTTTTTCCCTTTTTTTTTACTTTTTTTCCCCACCTAAAATATTTCTCTAAAAAGTTGGGTGTTTTTGTAGTTCCAGAAGATGAACCGCTTCACCTGCTAACTATGTATCAGACAAGGATCTTCTTCCATGGTGTTTAACCAAAGTGATGGGCTAAAATTAAACCCTTTTTTATTTAGACACCCCTAAATGTTTTACTTTCAATTATGAGGGTGCTGGTGGGAGAGGCAAAGTTTTAGGCTTTCTATTGATAGTGATGAGTCACTCTTGGTTCCTGGTTACCCTATGAGCAGGGATCCTCCAGAATGTTCTTCTGTCTTGTGCTTGCATATTCAAGCTCCTCAATGATGTGCCCATGATTCTTGTTGTCTACATCCATCTTGGTGGTGGCCGTCCTCCTCCTCACTTTGTTACAACTCTTCCTACCATAACTGTATTTTGTAATGGGTTTGGTCATCTTGTGAGATGTCCAGAAGAAAACGCAGCTTCACTCTGCTCAGTTATTTACTGGGTGAATACAAGGATCTTCTTCTCTGTTGTCCATGGTCTTCTACTAGTGACGTCTAGAGATACATCTTAACGACCCACTCCCAATGTTTGTCAATTTTGAGGGCAGTGGTGGAATAACTTTTAAGCTTTCTATTAATAGTATTTGTTCATCACGTCAGTCTCGGTCCCTGGTGAACCTATGAACAGTGGACCTCCAAAACGTCCCTCTCTCTTATTCTTGGATTTTGAGTCTTCCCAATGATGTGCCCATTCTTATAATTGTCTACATTCATCCTGGTAGCGGTCATCCTCTTCCTTACCTTGCTTCAACTCTTCGTACCATGAATGCCTTCTCTAAAGATCTTGTGCAATGCCCTGAAGACGATAAAGCTTCACTGTGCTCAGTTATGTATCAGGTTGAAGAAAAGGATCCTCTCTGTTGTCCATGATCTTCTAGCAATGTTGACTTCTAGAGATACATCTTATTGACCCTATACCAATGTTTATAACATTATTGAGGGCAAAGATGGAATAAGTTTTAAGCTTTCTATTGATACTTTTTTTGTTCAACATCAGTCTTGGCTCCTGGCGACCCTACAAACAGTTGACCTCCAAAACGTCCCCCTGTCTTGTGATTGCATCTTCAGGCTCCTCAATAATGTGCCCACGATTCTTATTATTGTCTACATCCATCTTGGTGGCGGTCATTCACTTCATTGCTTTTCTTCAACTCTTCCCACCATGAATGTGTTCTCTAAAGAATTGGGTCATCTTGTGCGATGTCCAGAAGACAATACAGCTTCATTCTTCTCAGTTATGTGTCAGAGCGAAGACAAGGATCTTCTCTGCCATTCATGGTCTTCTACTACTGGTGACGTCTAGAGATACATCTTATTGACTGAAATTCCAATGTCTACGACAATTTTGAGGGCAATGGTGGAATAAGTTTTAAGCTATTCTATTGATACAGTTTTGTTATTCACATTACTCTTGGCTCCTGATGACTCTATGAGCAGTGGACCTCAAACCGTACCCTTGTCTTTTTCTTGCACCTTCAGGCTCCTCGATGATGTGGCCATGATTCTTAGAATTGTCTGCATCCATCTTGGTAGTGGTTCCCTACTTCTTTACTTTGTTTCAACTGTTCCCACCACGAATGTGTTCTCTAACGAAGTGGGTCATGATCTAGATGATGATACTGCCTAACTCTCCTTAGTTATGTGGCAAATGGAAGCCAAGGATCTTCTCCCCGCTGTTCATGGTCTTCTACCAGCGGTCTACAGATCCATCTTATCCGCCCTACGCCTACTATCTGTATTTTTAGGATGTTGGTGGAAGAGAGTTACAAATTCTCTATTAATATCCACATGTTCATATGTGTTGTTAGATTGGTTTTGAGCCCTGGTGACCCTCTGAGCTTTGGTCCTCCATATTGTCCCCTGTTTTGTGTTAGGGTCTTCATGGTTCTTGTCTGGTCCATCTTGGTGTTGGCTGTCCTCTCTCTCTTTTTGCCCCAGATCTTCCCGCCTCCCTCTCTCTCTTTGCCTCAGATCTACCCTATCATAATGTCTTCTGTAATGAGTTTGGTCATCTTTAGAGATGTCCGGAAGTTATTACATCCTGACTCATCTCCCTTTTGTATAAGATTGGAGAAGAATCTTCTTCTCCACCGTCTATGGTCTTCCATCTTATCCGCCCTACGCCTACTATCTGGATTTTGAGGATGTTGGTGGAAGAGACAGTTACAAATTCTATATTAATATCCGCATGTTCATATGTGTTGTTAGATTCGTTTTGGGCCTTGATGATCTTCTGAGCTCTAGTCCTCCATATTGTCCCCTGTTTTGTGTTTGCGTCTTCATGGTTCTTGTCTGGTCCATCGTGGTGTCAGCCGTCCTCTCTCTCTTTTTGCCCCAGATCTTCCCACCATATTGTCTTCTGTGGCACTTTGGGTCTTCTTGTGTCATGTCTGGAGGATGATGCCACCCCATTCTGCTCACCAGGTGTCAGCTGGATACTTTCTTCTCGTCTAGTCAGGTCTCCTCATGTATTTGCCCCCGTCCATGGTCTTCATCAGTGGTGATGTCTAGATATCTGTATCCATTGGATTTTAAGGGTGTTGATGGAAGATACAAAGTGTAAAGTTCTACAAAATTTAATGTTACTGTTACCATAGTAACCTCCAGTAAATGGCTCCGGTTCTGTTCCCACGGTGGTTGAACATATTTCTCCCGGGTCATCTTTTCCTCCATTGCGCTGTGTGTAAACTGCGGAAGATTAATTATATCTGACCGAAAGCTCTTCTCCGAGAGTCAGTGTGTTCTCTGTGTTTGATGTTCACACCTACCGCCTGATGCCGGATAACACCGATATATAGGAAGACGTTCTTAAAGGGGGCTTCTAGGTTTAGACTTTTGTACCCCATCACTCTGCTGGTCACCCCGGCTCCCTCATTTACTACAGATGATGTAATCAGTGCAGAAAGTTCTACAGATTTATACACTGAAACTGCGTATCTAATCCTATCCTGTGTGATACCGTCTGCTGAGCTGTGTATCTAATCCTATCCTGTAGGAACTCAAAGAAAAAAATAGCTCCCGGCGCTCATCTGTTTTAAAACTCCAAGCGATACAAGGAGTTCTCAGAAAAAGGATGTTTAATACATAAACAATTCATAAAAAGGTTATAAACCCTTGACAAACATACATATATTAAAAATCACTGACGACGCGTTTCTCGCCGTAACCGGCGCTACCTCAGGAATTGTGATTACAGAAAGTCCCGGGAAAAACAGTCATTTAAAAAGATTCCGCACTTCTCATTGGGCGGCTGAGTCGGCCAATGAGGGTGCGAGCGACAAAAAAACCACGTTATCCTATGGACCGAGAACTAGCCAATCGCTGAAGGTCTAACAATTTCAGGTATTCAAACATGTAGCGCGATTGGTTTTCATACAGATAAGCTCCTGTTCTCCCAACCAGTCAGGGAGCGAGCTACACTCCCCTGTGTTGTACCTATATGGGCCGGGAGTAGAGTCACGTTCAAGTATAGGAGCGAAATAGCTCAAATAGAAGCGGCCCGCAAAAGAAGCACTGGGCAAGCTGATGAAAAAAATCTATAAACAAAGGGCGCCCGAGTCGGCGCAGTTCTATACAAGATGCAGATAAGAGTCCCTAGCCCCGATGTAATAGGCTAGTCAAAAGAGAGCTAATAATTTAAGACCCATATCAGTATGTGCTAACAATGCTGTAAAGCCTCTATAGGAGGGGTCGCTCCATCAACGCGTGGTTACTAGGGGGGGGGGAGGGAACACTCAAACCCCTCCCCCGATAAAAAGGCAAATGGCAATCTCCAAAAGTTGTCAATTGATTGCACTCTTAACCCGACAATAGTGACAGTAGAATAAACGATATCGAGGTACACATTAAAGATCTCACTACAGGACTAAAAAGATATTATCTATAGAAGAAAAAACGGAATTAGTAGCTACTCAGTCTTCAGGGACGTGGTGTAGCCGTTAAAAAACTACAGGTGTATACCCGAAAATAATAGCCGAATGGGGTTACAGTACTACACGGTAATCAAATAGGTCATCGTGTTAATATTTCAGACCATCGATGTTTACTCTAGAGGCGCTCCTGTCAGCGCATCCCCAGGGTTATTCGATTTATTACTAAAAGCATCGACAGGATTGGTTGGATCCTAGGAGACCGCACCCAGGACCAATGAGAAAACGAGCTACTAGTACCATGCATTACTATGGAGAGGTAGCTCGATGTTGTTTGGGTTATACAAAAAAAGGGGGCTCGACTCTTTTAACCAAGGGAAAAAAGCGAGCGACACTCTATGTCTAGAGCATGTATAGCTAACTCCAATTGTGAGTCAGCCTAGAGGTCATAGAACTAAACAGACTCGAAGGAAAAGGGAGATGTAGCTCATCCATGACTAGCCTGCAAGATCATGGGCTAAATACAAGCAGCCATTAGGGCAAGCTGCATATTTGCAATTTTTTTCAAAGGGTCACATATTAATATAATAAGAATATGTATGGAAAAAAGAGAGATCATATCAACCCAATAGACATCCGTGGAATTCTTTAATAGATAAGCTCCACTGCTTCATTCATCCCTTTGGGGTCTATGGTCTGGAGTTTAAACATCCAATAGGTCTCACGCTTCTGTAGAAGCTGGAACCTATTGGATTTATGTTGGGGGACCTGGTCTATAGGGGTTATTCTCAAAAGGCTGAAAATCTTGGTCATGATATTCAAGAAATGTCGGGCTACACTCTGCTTGGGTTAGATCATTTTGATTGTCTGTTTGGCTTGGGGCTATACCCGGGCAGCTCTGCATGTGGGTCCTTGAATTGTTTATGTTGTAGGAGCATCAATAATACGAAACAGTTCATATCCAGCTCTACGAAAGAAAGCTATAACATCAAACAGAGGTTAAACTGTAAAAGCAATTTCGTAATTTACATTATTGAATGCAGTTGTCATCTTCAGTACGTAGGCCGTACTACACGACCCCTCCATATGAGGCTGAACGGGCATAGAGCCTGTATTAAACGAGGAGAACTCAAGCAGAGTGTAGCCCGACATTTCTTGGAATATCATGACCAAGATTTCAGCCTTTTGAGAATAACCCCTATAGACCAGGTCCCCCAACATAAATCCAATAGGTTCCAGCTTCTACAGAAGCGTGAGACCTATTCAATGTTTAAACTCCAGACCATATACCCCAAAGGGATGAATGAAGCAGTGGAGCTTATCTATTAAAGAATTCCACGGATGTCTATTGGGTTGATATGATCTCTCTTTTTTCCATACATATTCTTATTATATTAATATGTGACCCTTTGAAAAAAATTTCAAATATGCAGCTTGCCCTAATGGCTGCTTGTATTTAGCCCATGATCTTGCAGGCTAGTCATGGATCGAGCTACATCTCCCTTTTCCTACGAGTCTGTATTAGATTCTATGACCTCTAGGCTGACTCACAATTGGAGTTAGCTATACATGCTCTAGACATAGAGTGTCGCTCGCTTTTCCATTGGTTAAAAGAGTCGAGCCCCCTTTTTTGTATAACCAATCAAACATCGAGCTACCTCTCCATAGTAATGCATGGTACTAGTAGCTCGTTTTCTCATTGGTCCTGGGAGTCGAGTCTCCTAGGATCCAACCAATCCTGTCGATGCTATAGTAATAAATCGAATAACCCTGGGGATGCGCTGACAGGAGCGCCTCTAGAGTAAACATCGATGGTCTGAAATATTAACACGATGACCTATTTGATTACGTGTAGTACTGTAACCCCATTCGGCTATTATTTTCGGGTATACACCTGTAGTTTTTAACGGCTACACCACGCCCCTGAAGACTGAGTAGCTACTAATTCCGTTTTTTCTTCTATAGATTAATATCTTTTTAGTCCTGTATTTGAGATCTTTAATGTGTACCTAGATATCGTTTATTCAAACTGTCACAAATGTCGGGTTAAGAGTGCAATCATTTGAAAATTTTTTGGGAGATTGCCATTTGCCTTTTTATCGGGTGAGGGGTTTGAGTGTTCCCCCCCCCCCCTAGTAACCACGCGTTGATGGAGCAAACCCCCTCCTATAGAGGCTTTACAGCATTGTTAGCACATACTAATGGGTCTTAAATTATGAGCTCTCTTTTGCCTACCCTATTACATCGGGGCTAGGGACTCTTATCTGCATCTTGTATAGAACTGCGCCGACTCGGGCGCCCTTTGTTTATAGATTTTTTTCATCAGCTTGCCCAGTGCTTCTTTTGCGGGCCGCTTCTATTTGAGCTATTTCACTCCTATACTTGAATGTGATTCTACTCCCGGCCCATATAGGTACAACACAGGGGAGTGTAGCTCGCTCCCTGACTGGTTGGGAGAACAGGAGCTTATCTGTATGAAAACAACTCGCGCTACATGTTTGAATTCCTGAAATTGTTAGACCTTCAGCGATTGGCTAGTTCTCGGTCCATAGGATATCGTGGTTTTTTTTGTCGCTCGCACCCTCATTGGCCGACTCAGCCGCCCAATGAGGAGTGCGGAATCTTTTTAAATGACTGTTTTTCCCGGGACTTTCTGTAATCACAATTCCTGAGGTAGCGCCGGTTACGGCGAGAAACGCGTCGTCAGTGATTTTTAATATATGTATGTTTGTCAAAGGTTATAAACCTTTTTTTTTTTAATTTTTATGTATTAAACATCCTTTTTCTGAAACCCTTGTAATCGCTTTGGGGTTTTTAAAACAGATGACGCCGGGAGCTATTTTTTTCTTTGAGTTCCTAGGTCCAGCCCGCTGCCAAAATTTTGTGGTTTTTAGACGAGTTCCACGGCCCCAGATGAGCCAAACGGTGTTCTACCCGCCTTATGGGTTGTGCCCCATAATAGCTGCACAACTGACTAGGTAGTTTTTGCATATAAGTGAATTCACCAAAACGCTTATATTATTCACTATTAGGGCCCCCTTTTTTTTTTTTCTTTCCCTTAATTTCCAAACCTTGTGATAAGCTGCGGGGCGTGATCTAACCTTCCGTTGTACGTCTGCTAGTGTGTATCTAATCCTAGGGTTTTGATACGTCTCTGAGCAGTATCTAATCCAAACCCCCTGTATACGTTGTGATGTGATCTATCCTACCCGTGTGAACTGTTGTGAGCTTGATCTAATCCAAACCCTGTGAACTGTTGCTGAGCTGTGTACTAATCCTTCCTGGTGAAATGTCCTTTCGAGCTGTGTGTCTAATCCTATCCGGTATACTGTTGCTGACTGTGTATTAATCATCCCGTGTAATACCGTCTGCTGGCTGTGTACTAATCCTATCCTGTGTGATACTGTTGCTGGACCTTGTATCAAGCCTTTTCCCTTGGTTGATATGTCTGCGGCGTGTTTATTATCCTGTCCTTGTATACTGTCTGCTGAGCTGTGTACAATCCTATCCTGTGTGATACTGTCTGCTACTGTGTACTAATACTATCCTGTGGATACTGTCTGCGAGCTGTGTATCTAATCCTTCCGGTGTACTGTCTCTGAGCGTGTATCTAATCCCATCCTGTGTGATAAAAGTCTGCGAGCGTGATCAAACCTATCCTGTGTGAAAAGCTGCAGCTGTGTACAAATCCTATCCTGTTGATACGTCGCTGAGTGTGTATCAATCCTATCCCCCCTTTTTGTGATACGTTGCTGAGCGCTGATCAATCCTATCCGTTGTGTTTTTGGTTCTGAGCTGTGAAATCTAAAACCTTCCTGTTGATATCCTTCTGAGCTTGTTTCTAATCCTATCCTGTTGATACTGTCGCCGCTGCGACTAATCCTACCTTTTGATATTGCTGCTAGCTGGTATCAACCTATCCGTGTGTACCGTTGTGACTTTTTCTAACCATCCCTTTGATACGTCTGCTGACTCTGTACTAATCCTATCCTGTGTATCCCCCTCTGAGCGTGTATCTAATCCAACCTTTCGTATACTCCTTTCTGAGCGTGTATCTAATCCTATCCGTGGAACCCCTGCGACTGTGTATCTAACCTTCCTGTGGGTCTGCCGCTGAGCCCGTTATCTAATCCTTCCCCTGTGTACTTTTGCGGGTTTATCTAATCCTATGCTTTGTGTACGTTGCTGAGCTGTGTACAATCCTATCCCGTGGATACTGCTGCTGGCTTGTATCTAATCCATCCTGTTTTGTACTGTCTGCTGAGCTGTGTATCAATCCTATCCTGTTAACTGTTGCGGCTGGTATCTAATCCAATCCTGTTGATACTTTTTGTGATGGTATCAAAACCTACCTGTGTGTACGTCTGCTGAGCTTGTATCTAATCCATCCTTGGGGGCGTTGCTAGCTGTTATCAATCCTATTCCCTGTATTTCTGTCTGCTAGCTGTTATCAATCCTTCCTGTGGATACCGTCTGCAGAGCGTGTACAATCCCCATCCCGTGTATACTGTCGCTGAGCTGTTTTCTAATCCTATCCGGTGATACTGTTGCGAGCTGTTATCTAACCTATCCTGTGTGACTGCTGCTGAGCTTGTACTAATCCTACCTGGGATACTGCTGCTGAGCGTGTATTAATCCTATCCTGTGTGAACTGTTGCTGAGCTGCTGTATCAATCCTATCCTGTTTATTGTCTGTGAGCTGGATTAATACTATCCGGTGAACTCTCTTTTTGAGTGTGTATCAAAACCTATCCGTGTGATACTGTCTCTGAGCCGGGGGTATCAAACCTACCGGGGGAAAACCGGTTTTTCGGCTTTAATAAAATCCCGGTTGATCTCCTGCTAGGGCCCGATCTAATCCATCCAAAATGAAACTTTTCGCCGGTGTGTAACTAACCCCCCGGTGGTCTCTCTTTGGGCATCTCTCTATGGGTTTGTGGGTACAGATCGGTTTTTCTCATCTCGGGAGGGAGGGTTTTTTTTTTTGGGCAATAAGACATCTTTTTTATTTTTCTTTTTTTTAACAAAATCAAAAGTTAGAAAAAAAAAAACTTTGGATTTCTAAACCTCCCCCAACACAAGATTGCAGCCCTCCCGTATTTCCCCCGATTATCCCACAACCCCGGGGAGGATTTAAGTGAGATGGTCAAGAAGGGATTTTATAAATTTATTCACGGCCGGGGAAAACCTTTTTGGGAGGAAAAATGAGGCTCAAGGAATGTATTTTAGTTTCAGGGAATATTCATATGACCGGCCCCTTTTGGGGGCCGCCTCCTTGGGGCCTAGTGATATTGTTTTGATGTTTTTTCCAATCCTGGCTTTTGGGGGACCCCCGACTGTAATGGGGCCCACCCCTCTCAGAGTATTTTTGTTAAAAGTCTTGTTCCCCTATAGAGGCTCCACAAAAGGCTTTTTAAAAATTTTTCATTGCTTTATGAAGGATTTGGGGCTATCGGTTTGCTTACGGTTTTTTCCCGTCGCACGTTTCATCATCCCGTTTTTTGCAGAGTTCAAAAAAAGGGGGGGAAATTTTCCAAAAGACCCAAAAAAGAGTTTGTGGAGGGGGGGATTGTCCCCTATTCAGGATCAAGCTTAACTTCTTGCTTTGACTAAAATTCATTTTTTTATGCGGAGGTTTTTGGAACAATAGTGCGGGTGCAAGGGGTCACAGCACCGGGCTCTCCATGAGAAGGCAGGGAGGTTTTACCGTCCCTACCTTCCCCAATCATTGTATACATTCACCAATTAATCGTATTAAAGACGGGCAGAAATCCGACATCATGCTTTTTTGCCCGGGGGGGTCAGTCGTATGATGTCCGGGGCTCCGTTTGGGAGATTTTCTGGGGTCTTATCAGCCAACAGCTCCGCAGTCAGTGTGGGTGTGTGTGTGTTGTGTAATTTTTATATATTATGTATATATATGTTATATAAATATAAATTATGTATAATAAAAATGTGTTGGTAATATAATATTATTATATGTTTTTATATAAAATTATTTTTTATAAGAAATGCTCGCCCCAAAAGGGGAACTTGAACCGACGCACCCTTAACAAAAGGCTTCCTCTGGATAAAAAAGTTTTTTTTTATTATTAAAAAGTACGTGGGCCTTTCCCTGTTCAAATAAAACAAAAAAAAAAAGGACACTGGTTACCGTTTTTCCCCGGTACACCCCCTTCATCAG